>JACXSJ010002966.1:0-32823 GCA_014851325.1 Pentalonia nigronervosa
AAGTTAACGCAACAGCAAATCTCAGGGCCATTCCAATAGAGGGATACCAAAGATGTTTCCAGCAGTTACAAAGTCGTTGGAGTAAGTGTGTCTGTGCTGAAGGACGATACTTTGAAGGAGATTAAGTAGATTTATATTTAAATTGTATACATAAAAAAATAAAATGAAATTCCGGGAACTTTTTGATCCTACTACGTACGTAAAAGTTTCAATTCCCCACTAATAATATTTTTTGAATTACAACAAAATAAATAAATTTGTTATTCTTTATATAAATATCTAGTTTTGTCCAAATTTAAACTGAAAATGTCAATAAAAAAATTGTGTTTAAATTTCAATTTGAAGTTCAAACTTTGAACTTTTTATATCTTATGAGGAACCCTGTATTTAATTTTCAAGTCTTAGCTATAAAAATTAAGTATTTTATAAATGTTTAACTACAAACTAATTCAAACATTTTCGTAATTTCAACAAATTTTGTCTAAGTTTGAACTTCAAATGTTTATAAAAAAAATCACGAATTTGTAAGTATTTTTAAATTTTGAAATAGCTTTAATTACAACTTATGAGGAACCCTACATTAAAAATTTGCAGTAAGTCTTTGACAGAGCAAAACATTTTATATTAACAATTATTGAAGAAAAAACCGAAAAAATTTAAATTGTCACATGTCTATAAATAGTTTAAAAAGTGTCAAATATTTTGAAAATTTGACTATCCATAGAAAATGTTAATAAAAAATATATGAAGAAATTTTCAAGTATTAGCGGTTATTCGTTTTTACATTTTAACAAAGTAAGAAAATCGATTATATTGAAAACTGTAGATTTAGTGTAAAAATGCCCGTTTAACCCTAATTTTAGATTCTGAGCGGAGCGAGGAATGTTTTGATTTTACAATGATTTGTGTTTTTTTTCTTTTTTTGTGTTTGTCGCGTTTAAAGGCAGTAAAAGTGCTCCTGTTTTTTCATCAACACATTTTCCAGTAGGAAAGTGAATCTAGTTGGCATTTTGAGGAGTCAAAAGTAAAAAATTTCCTAAAGTTTTCAAACGCGTCGGGAAAAACAAAAATTTTAAGAGAAAACTAGGAATTTTTAAACAAAGCCAATTTTCGACAAAATCGATTTTGTTTTTTGGTGTAACACCAAATGTAATTACAAAAAATATATGGAATTTTCACCGAATGTTCATACAAGCATTTTCTACACATCATAAAATTTTCAAAATATTTTGACTTTTTTTGAGCTATTTATAAACATAATAATTTTTCAGGTTTTTTTTTATTATTGCCGATAAAATTTTTTTCAGTCAGTCAAAAAACTTGAAAATTTAATACAAGATTCTTCATAACTAGTTGTAAGTGAATATTAAAAAAAAAAATTGAGCGTAAGTCTCTAATAGTTTTTTTATAATCGTCTAAAGTTGAAATTTCGAGAAAATACATAAAAATCACGAAAATTATCAGTTTTTTTGTAATTAGGAAATTCATAAAAAATTTTCTATTTAAATCTAAGATTTGAAAATTCAACACAGAATTCTTTATAATTTTTTCTATCTTTCTATAAAAAAAAAAAGTTTATCGGAAAGAAAAGTAATTTTTTATGAGCATTTTAAATTTGATATTAGATATTCAACCGTTTCTCCGGGAACAATTTTTTTATTTTAATGTAATTCAAAAAGGAATAACCATAGATATTTGAAAATTTCACCTAATGTTTAGATTACCATTTTCTATACAACGAAAAAATTTAAAAATATTTTAACTATTTTTGAGTTAATTGTCCTAAGAAATTTTTGGTTTTTTTCTAATTTTTTTCTTTAAATATTGATAAAAAAATTTTAGTTGGGTTATTCCTTTTGAAAATTTAATACAAAATTCTTCATAAGTTGTTAAAATATTAGATCAAAAATAATAAAAATACATAGGCACAATTTTTTTTTATAAGTATTTAAACTTCAAATTTGACCAAAATTCATCATCAAACATTTGCAAATTGTTTAGTAGTTAAAATGTATAAAATTATCAGTTTTTATTTATACGTTATATAAGTAACGATTTTATAGGTAAACTTTATAGGTAGCTATTGAAAATTTAAAACAAGGTTTTTCAAAAGTATTTAATAATGTAACCAAAAAATCAAAAAAATATATAAAAAAAAATTTTTTATAGACATTTTAAGTTCAAATTTGGACGAAATTAGATATTTAAATAATAACAATATTATTTATTTTGATGTAATTTAAAAATATTTTTTAAGGGTTCTTAAAACTTTTAAAGTATATTATTATATTTTATACACTTAATTAATTTTTCAAATGCAATGTATTTTGCAAAAATGAACTCAGTCTACTCTATTATTAATAGTAATAAAATTAATTATTTGAATAGCAATATTATCTTAACATAGGTTCACTTAGTTATGTTGGTTGATAGACAATCTTAGCTTAGAATCGTCTTTCATATACATATGTATATCTTTGAATATAATTTAACACATCTATGAAAGTGACTCACTGGATGTCTACTGTACAGCAGAGCGGTACCCACTTACCGACCTTTTTTATTTTTGTTTTTTCAATTATTAAGAAAAAAACTGGGAATTTTTAATTTTGACTTTCCAAAACTTCCAACTATATTCACTTTCCTACTAGAAAAGATATTGAAATTGAAAATCAAAGCATGTTTTCTATACTATCGTACTAATCGCGCACACAATACGCGTACTGTGTATTTATGAACCGTTACTGAATTCGGCTTACGGATATTCACATCGCCCAATGTGCATGCGCGCGGTACAAATGTAAATTAATTATGTTATTATAATTTACAAAATAGTTGAAATTTGAAATAAAAAATGCAAAATATGCATGTATGATGTATCTAATAAATGTTTATATGTTATTTTTATTATATTAGTTATTACGTATTACATATTACGGTATCTATACCAAAGTAGCCATTATATAGCCATTAGATATTATAGATACCTACCTATACTATTGTTTTGGCGGGCGCGGGACACGAAGCTGTGACAGGTTGCATGGTTTATCACGATATACTATATACATACATAACTGTACCTACCTACTTATAATACTCATATAGTAAGTAGTAATAGTACAGAATATATTACATTTTAATCTGTTCTATGATGGTAATTAGCGCTATGCGAGTACTAACTAACAACTGTAGCTGTAATAATTTGCAAATAGCTGTTGCGGTTTGAAATAGCGCCTTTTTAAAAGCCAATAAACAAAAAAAAAAGAATCATGACTTGATTATTTTATGTAAATTACGTTTTATAAAAAAGGTAAGCCAGTGGTACGCCGCTGCGTACCACTCTGCTTTACAGTAGGTGTCGAGTAGATTACTGTAATAGGCGTGTTAAATTTGAACTCAATGATAATATATCATTGCATACGAAAACAATTCTGAGGAGACGATTTATCAGCCAATATTAACTATCAAGTATAAATCATGAAATTTTTTATTTTTTGATATTGCTATTAAAGTAATTTATTTTATTATTAGTATTAAACTGCGATAGGTTGATTTAGTTTTTGACGAAAACGTATGTATATTTATTACATAAACTATTATAATAGATTATATTATATTATAATATTATTATATATTTCTATCATATATTATTGTTAGTGATAGCCAATACCACCTTACCGTAGAACAGCGTAATTAATATTTCCAATTATTATTATTATTATTTTTTTTTTTTTTAAAGTACAAAACAAAATATTTTTGAAAATATTGTGGTTTAATCGTATTAAAAAAATATTAACTTAACGTGACAATAAAATTAACTAACTAGTGTAATTGTTACATGTTTCTGTATATAACATATAAAATAATTTAACTCGTTAAGTTAGAAATTATTTCTAAAAAAAAGTAACACTTTACCTATCTGTGTATAACTTAGTTAAAAGTAACTCAACTTTAACATTTTGAGTAATGTTGAGTCTATTGCTATGTAGGTACATTGCAAATAGTTAAAATTCTTTTAAACTTTATGTTTTGCAATTGATTTTGTGATACTATCTTAGGCGCAACTAGTGGGGGTGGGGGGGTGCTTCAATATCCTTAATCTCTTAATAAGCACTCTTGGACTCTGATTTAAGACACCTAAAACAGTAATTTTGTTTAATGTATAAGATTTTTTTACGTTTTTATTAAAAAAAAATAAAACAATTTATAAAGTGGCTTTTCTTAACTTAAACAATTATTTTAAATTGGAGTTACAATTCCTATATAAATTCTATAACATGTGAACGCAGTTTTTCAAGTAGGTATGCAATAGATGAGGACTACAAGTATGTATGTGTTAAAACAATTATGGTTTACTGACTATTGTTCATTTTAAATATTAAGAGACATGTTACAAATAACATATAAAAACAAAATGTAGGTTATTGAAATAAGTGTACATCATTTCAACACACCCTACATTTTAGGTCTAGTTGCACCTATGGATACCATGCCTATAGGCATAATATATACACACATAGAAATCTGTAGTTGATTTATTATTAATAGAATATGCTGAACAATTAAGTTTTAAATTACATATGTGATTTGGGTAGTTCAACAATAACTTATATTTAAAATAGATAAAAAAAAGTCTGAGTGTTAAATTGGCTTTATAGTTAGTTTTGAAAGTGATGATGTTAGTTTATTAATTTATACTAGTTATAACAACATCAGTTTAATGTCAAATTGAAGAAAATAAGTTTTACATACTGCATTTATGTAAAACAACATACAAAATCATGTTGTATTTACAGTAATTTGGTGTTCAAATCATATAAAATGATTAATTTGAGTAATAATGGTGAAGAGTTTTAAGACAACATTAATTCATTGTTAGATTAAGAAACACTGGCATAGTTGTATAACTATGACTCAACTCTTAATTTAACCACCGGAACTTTTAATTTCACCTTATCAACTTTTAGCTAAATAACTAATATAAGAAATAGGAATTATAATATTTTAATGTGTTATAATATTGTACTATGAAATTGTTATTTATCGATAGAATTGTCGTTCGGCGTTCATAGAAAACTAAATATAAATACCATGATAAAATAACATGTTTTTATAAATAATAAATTAGTAAGTGTGGTCAAATGAAAAATTACCTATGCCTATATTAGTATACATAAATAATATTTAAAATTATATTTGAAAATTTAGTATTTTGTTTATAAATAAGTCTATCCCTCCCAGGACATATTCCTAATTATGCCATTGTGCTTCAGGTAGAAATATTCGTTTAAATATCAATGTTTTCGTACAATTATCAATAATAGGTTTTAGCTCGGTACATTAGATGTAAGATAGGGAATTGTAGCTTAGCACGTGTATGAGGTTATGATTTCGTCTGCGTAATAAAGGATTTGAATGTTTTTTTCATAGTTGTGAAATATACACAGTTTTATGTATAGTTTGTATGGTAAAATAATAACATCTAGTGGTGTCAAATTAACATTAAGTAAAATCAATTTGGGTAGCATTTATAGTTGAAGTAAAATTAATTTAAAGTATCAAACCGACCACAACTGGTGTTAAGCCAACATCGAATTTGTGTAAATTTAAAAACATTATAAATAAATAAACATTATTTTAATTAACTATTATTTGTTATCGTTTTGACATAATTTAATCGTTGTCTCAAATTAATAAATTATGATTTAACTCTTAATAAGTGTTGAATCTTCTTAAATATATTTAACTCTTTATAAATAGTATTTCAACACCAAGCTTACTCCAGCTGGATTTCTACACTCAAATGTGTTTAATAATGACACGTTTTGTTGTTAATTTAATTCTAGATTTTTATGTGTATAGACATAAGCATATAGTAAAAATACAAGGAAAATTAAAAAAGTAATTTGATAAATTATTTTTTTTTTTGTTTAATTTAAAAAAAATGCAAGTAACCTAAATGCAAAAAAAAATCCACTTACATTGAACAAAAATTTATTCATATAGATAAAAACTATAGATTTTATCAAAATGTATATCTATGGAGTACGAGCTTTACCTATAATATATCGTATATACGACCTACTAATCTTATACCTATACTAGGGCCCTATATAGATCTCTACAGTGCCTTAACCTATACGATATCCCTACTTACAAATAACTATATAAACAATTAACAAATGTTAAAAGATACAAGTATGTATATACCTATCTACTATATACCGCTGTATAATTTTTGTGTCTGACAACGATTTGGAGCAGTAAAAGTGCTTCGATTTTCTTTATCAGCAACTTTTCTATTAGAGATGTGAATCTATGTAGTTAGTACTTTAGTGGGTAAAAAGTAAAAATTCCTAATAGTTTTTAAACGCGACGGTAAAAAACAAAACAAAAAAATGTTGACAAGTATATACCACTTTGCTGTACCTACAGTAGGTGTCGAGTGGGTCACTGTAGTAATGGATGTGTTAAATTTGAATTCAATGATATAAAATCATTGTATATTAGTGTATTTTATGATATTATATTTCTATTAAAATAATCCATTTTACTATTAATAATACAGTAGGTTGAATTAATTTTTGGAGAAAATATTGCATTTAAAAATATAATTAAGTGTATAAAATATAATTATAAATTTTGAAAATATCAAGTTCCCACGAAAAATATTTTTAAATTACTAGCTACAACGAAATAAATATAACATCGTTATTCTTCATTTAAATATCTAATTTCGTCCAAATTTGAACTTAAATTGTATTATAATAAAAAAACAACCACGTTAATGTATTTTTTAGATTTATTGGTTACACTATATATTAACTACTTTCAAGAACCATTTTTTTGAATTTTCAGCACTATTAGCTATAAAAATTAAACATTTTATAAATTTTTAACCACAAAATATTTTGTAAATGTTTGATATTTTGATGCTTATAATGTTATAAACTTATGTTTATGTAAATAACTATGTTAATACATTTTTTTGATCACACTATTAACTATTCTTACCAAAAATCTTATGTGAAATTTTAAATGCTAGCTATAAAAACTGGAATATGCATTTTATATATTTTTAACAACAAAACAATTTGCAAATGTTAACTTTAAATGCTTATAAAAAAAAAAATTGTGCCTATATATATATTTTATATTTTTGAACTATTATTATAACAACTTATGAGTAACCTTGTATTAAATTTTCAAGCTTTTTGACACCTACAATATTTTTTTTTATCGATATAGAACATTTTTTTAATAAAACCTAAAATTTCTCATTCCTAACAATTAGATTAAAAAGTGTCAAAATATTTTTTATTAAAATTGATTAGTGTAATATACTGTATAGAAAATGATAACCTCAATATTAGGTGATAATTTCAAGTACTTATTATATATCTACTCACAGTTATTTATTTTTAAATTACAACAAAATAAAAAAATCGTTCCCTGAGAGATCAGTTTATTCAAATATGGTGATATATGGTGATTATCTAATGTCTAATTTCAAACACTCATAAAATGACTTTAATAAATTTTTGATTAAAAAAATACTGCAAGATTTCGTGATTTTTACATATTTTGTTGAATTTTCAATTTTAGAAGCTAATAAAAAACTATTATAGATTTACGCTTGACTTTTTTTTTAATTTTCACTTATAACAAGTTATAAAAAATCTTGTATCGACCATAATAAAAATAAATAAAAAATGTAGGTATTATGCCTATAAATCGCTCAAAAAAGGTCAAATTAAATTGAAAATGTTATTGTGCATTATATAGACAAATATATATACTTATATAAACATTTGATGAAAATTTCATGTATCGACAGTCTTTTTTTTTTATTTACTCTAAAAAAAACATAAAAACCAGTTTTGCGTAAATATTTTCATTTTTTCTTAATTTTGTTTGTTTTTCCTGACGCTTTTATATACGATTGGGAATTTTCAAAAAAAACCTTTCAAAAGTACCAACTAAATTCATTTTCCCACCAGAAAAGAATTGATGAAGAAAATCGAAGTATTATTTCGACTAATAATTATATCGTGTGTATAAATAAATAATAATAAAAAAAAAAACACAAAACATTATTATAAAATTAATAAGTTCTTCAATCCGATCATCTGAACCTAAAATTAAGGAAAAACGGGAATTTTTACGCAAAGCAAATTTTTGAAAATCCATTTTGTTTTTTGTTGTAACACAGAAAATAATGACCGCGTAGATGCCTATATAGGTACATAAAATTTTCACCAAATATTTATTTTAGCATTTTTTATACACCATATATAATGTTCAATGTATTTTGTCTATTTTCAAGCTATTATTATTTATTCTATAATAGGTATAAAAAATTTTCGGTCATTTTATTTTTTTTTTATTTTTGTCGATTTGAAAATAAGTGCGTCTAAATTTAAAATTTCGACAAAATGCGAAAAATCAGTTTTTTTATTTAAAAATTCATAAAAAATTTTCTGTTTAAATCTAAGATTTAAAAATTCAACACAAGATTCTCCATAAGTTTTTCTACCTTTCACAAAAAAAAATATTTACCGGAAAGTCAAACTATTTTTTTATGAGCGTTTTTAAGCTAATTGTAGTCTTAAGAATTGTTCAGTTTTTTTAAATTTTTTTTCTATATATATCGATTTAATAATAAAAAATTTGGATATTTAATACAAGGTTCCTCATAAGTTGTTATAATAACAGTTAAAAAATATTAAAAATATATAGGCACAATATTTTTAATAATATAAATTAGGAATAGATTATATGTTTAATGATCAAATAGTGGATGTTCAAAAATTAGCAGCATGTATCCCCAATGACAAAAACATTTGTACTCCACTGCCAACAATACATAATATATTACACTTTCCGCTGCAGCCTGTAGGCTGCACCTGCACAAATGCACCAATATAAGTGGTACACTTTTGGATCTCTTTCACCAAACCCTTCCCACCTCTGTTTGCTTCTGGAGTCCGGACTCTTAAATCCGGATCATGATTTTAATATTTATACAATTAAAATTAATTACATTCAATAATTACCAAACGCATAGGTATTTAAAACTTAACTTTATACATCATAAATAATTTAATATTTACCTATACAACTGAAAAAATATACATATTACATAATATAGGTGTATAGTTACATCGCATTAAAAAAGTAAGGATGATTACGTAATATTACAGGTATGTCGTCTTATAATTAAGCTGCAGGCTGCCAACCGCAGTATAGTTACGATTGGCGTCGTTCGACATGAGTAGATTTTCGCAGCGGTGGCAACGTTGTTTTTCTAATCTTCACGCTTTTCAATTTTATGTTTAAGCACACACACACGCGCGCGCGCGCACACGCACGCACACTCGCACGCGCGCACGCACGCACAAACACACGAACACACGCACACACATTGCTGAGACCCGTATCATTATAGGTATTATACGCGTATAATGTACGGCCGGATTGACACCGACACGCCCTTTTCTGTATAGAAAAATCAATATAGTCGTCCCCTCCCGCCACCCGATGACTATTGGCAATGATGATATTATTACGTCAACATCCTCCTCTCTTCGTTTGACGTTGACGGTGTATGTCCAGGGTTCGCTACCATTAGATGCCATATCACTTTTATAATAATATAATAATGTATTATGCTATATTTAACAATAATAATTATACTCTATACTGCCTATGTATAGTATATACATATATACATATTTATATATCATATTGATACAGGTGTTGACTATTATATTATATTTTTATATCAGGCGAATGACTATTACAAAATATGATGAATAATTATGTGTTAAGAGTTATTAATATTCTTAATTATTTTGATATCGGCACTTTTAACCAGTTATCAGTTACGCTTTGTGGACACGTTTAAGTGTCAAACAATACGCCTATAATATTTCTGTTTCTGTATAATTACTATAAATACTAAATAGACAATACTTTTATAAAAATATACAATTATAATGTTCATAAATACGTACCTATTATAACTGATATATTTATTTATATTCAGCATCTATGCGGGATTTGTCAACAATATATTGTATATATCATGTATGCGTATATTTGTATGAAAATAAATCGTATTCGTATATTATGTATGTACGATGTACCTATTCTATAAACTATACATATTAAGCCGTGTTTATTTCAAGCAGCGACTGGCGATTACCGAAGCCATTAATTATAGGCGTTTCCGACAATTTCGAAAAAGGAAAATTAATTATAAACCTATTATAATTAATACTATTACACAAAAACATGTCTTATAAATATCAAATTAAATCAAAATGTCTACCGTTCAGATAAACGGAAATCCATTAAAGTTTCAGGGGGGGGGGTCTAACATTTTTAATATCAATGTCAGCAGGGAGGTTTTAGATCCTATACAACTAAAAAATTATTTGTTGATCCACAAAGCTCCCTCTCTCGATTTTCAACAATGCTACCGAGTTATTACCAAATTGTACATATAGTATATACCAACTTTTATATACAAAGCTAATTTTAGCGAAACCAGTTCTTATATAATGTGGTATTCATTATAATGGTATTCTGGAGTACTTAATCTTCGTATAAATTAATACATTGTTAAATTTTATTAAATTGTTTTCAATTTTTTATAATATAATGCTTAATATATATATAGCTATTATCCTACTGACAATGACTTTTTTCCATATATTTATAGGACTTGGGCTCTCAGAAAAATTTGTCTAAGGGGTGTGGAAGAAAAATACATTTATACAAAATACTTCATATATTTTATACAATATAATACATAAGATATAATATGCTTTAATAACTTGGCTTCAAAAATTTTTTTTATCATGGTGATCTTTTTTCCGAAAAGCTAAGGAGGCAAATTATCCAGCCTGCACCTCTCCGAGAATGGTATATATGCTATTTTTTAATTATAGGGACGACATTTTAATTAAATAATTTAATAAGGTTATACCGTGATATGTAATCTGCAGATGGTATATCCGTAAATAGGTACAAGATCTATAAAGAAGATCAGCTATGTATAGTGTTTAAATTGGGAAATTCATTTTGAAAGGGAATGCCAAAGTGTAAAAAGAATGAACGGATCTGATTATTTAAATGTCTTATTAATAATTATATAATTAGAAGGGGTAAGCATAAATAATTTCTAAAAAGAAGAGAAACTCCGTTCCCCTGAGCCCTCCCCTTAATGCAAGCACTGGCTATATATCATATCACGCATGACGTGTACAAAAAAGTCTATGCTGGGTTGCATAAAAAATTGATTAATTTAATGGTTCAGTAAAATTTAATGAACCAATCATGGGTCACTAAATCATGTTTAAGATACTATTAGCAGCTCACTATTGATTCGTTAAATGTTTAGTGATTGTTTATGCAACCCGATACTAAAACATTATTCGATTATGGAGGACTATCTCTGTAATTTTTTGTTTATTTTATTTAATCATTATATATTATATGCATATTATATATAAAGTTATATAGACTATAGAAGCGTCGATGTATTTTGAAATAACTATTATGACAATTTTATTTTGAGTCAATACACCCACCCATCCGTCCACTTACAAAAATAATCCTAACATTTTACTTATAACTTAATAAAGTAAATTGTGTAAACGGTCAAACTGATGTCCTTATTTTTCTTCACATTATATTCATCCACCCACTTATTTACCTATAGCATTTATTATAGGCATAACTAACTTTCGACGCCCTTGATATAGATATAACTAATACGTATATACATATACGTTACAAGGGGATTTTTTTTAAACGTTTAATTAAAAGAAGATACATTTTTTAATTTTTGTTTAATTAATTATCGTGTTTAAAAAAATTATTATCTTTAAACTATAAATAGGTATACTACCTGTATAATACTTACCTACTATATATATCTTACCCATGTAATATATTATATTTATGTATATGGATTAAAATTCGACAAAATAATACAATTATTTTTAAGTTATAAAATTTGTATTTTATGATGTTTGAACTAATTTCTCATTGTACTTTAATAAAATTACGACCAAAAATTCATATCTTGTATTTTGGGAGATCCACCAAAATTTTCTCCGTAGCCTATCGCCGGCCCAATCCGGGTCTGCGTTGAATAGTATACTTTTAAGTTGCATTAAATACCTTTTTTATGACACAAATGTTTAGACATTATATTCTTCTATAATATCTATTTATTGTAGTTTTTTATTTTTTTTTTATTTTATACACTAGTTCAACACATTTTGTTTATGTTTCAAAACACTACCTATATATTATGAACAAAAATAATCAATTTTTAAAAATAGACAAAAAAATTACTTTCAAATACACTAGAAAAAAAAATCTAGAAGTTGATCGACTCGCATATGTGATACACGTCTGTTTATCAATAAAACATTGTCAGAAATTATGTCTAGACATTTTAACATATTGTATAACTACGTTTATCTTCTCATTATAATTATCCATTGTATTTTTTCGAAGAAATAAACAATAATAATAACAAAAACAGCAGTATATACACACACATACATATATATATATATATATATATATATAGACTTATTGTCCCTAAACAACATATAATATGTTTAAATTTTAACAATAGAAAATAATATTTCTTATCAAACAAATAAAAAAATATTTTCATCTTAAAAATTTAAAATGCCCTCCAAGATAAAAGTATAATTACAGTATAATACGAATTTAAATTTTAAAATTATGACTGATTTACTAATACGTACTTAATTTTAAAACATAAGGTTATATAGGTTATTGAGATATTCTGGACAAAATAAATAGAGGCATGAAAATGTAAATTAAAAAAATAAAAGATGCTACCCCCCACCCAACACCTCCCCCCACACACACACAACAACAACTTGTCTGTAGGTACGAGCATTCAATGTTAATATAGTTAAGTCTTATATATATTAAATATAGAACTATATATTATCCTATAATAAATCTTTGATAGGTACTTATAATATAAGTAGGTACCTAATCTTATTTTATAGGAGATATAAATAATATTTTAGACTGCATGTAGATAATTGCAGGTTTTAATGTTGAGTTGAAAAATTGAATAGGTGTCTATAACAATAATGAATGTGGTTTGGTGTTATAAAAATCTCCTTGTTTCACCCGTCATACATAAAACAAATGTAATAATAATAATAATTCTGTAAAAATTCGAAAATTCAAGCCATGTATAATAATAATAATAATGCATTATTACATTATACCTATATTTATATTATGCAGCACATAAGCACCAAAAACCGAAAGTCGTTTATAATAGTCAACAGACGTAGCGGCGACGGGCACCCTTGCCCACCCACTATAAATATAATACATTATATTATATTTATATATTATCGATGGACGCTGCTATGGCGGAGAACGCGGCCGCAGCGGAATGGAGAGCGCGCTAGTGCGCATGCAAGGACGTTGTGCAGTAGCCGTCGATTATCTAACCTCCTCGATTCGTATGGTGCGGTGGCGTTGCGGGCGGACAAAGACAATGGTACCTCCGCGGTAGTGCAACAGAGACAGACAATCAAACCGACGCCGTGCCTGCAGTGACGTCATTCCCCCTCGCCCGTCAAAATGGCCGCACAATCGATCGTGCCACCACCGACGAACGCGTTTCTCCGTCTCAAACCTCCGCAAATAATGTCCAAAAGCAGTGTCCGCGCCGGCAAAACGGGCGTTTAGAACGCGCTGGACGTCTCCGCACCGGTCACCGGCGTTTCCGAAGACATACGGTAAGCAAAACCAGCGGTTTCCCGCCGCACACCGATGGGCAGGGTTGTGAAGGGCTTTTTTCCCATCTACCCGCCGTCCGCCTTTTGTCGTGTGGCGGCGGCGTAACGTTTTTCCCGTCTACACACACCCCTGCTTGCACTCTCCGGCGTAGCCGTGCGCTCCGCGTTCCCTGCGCGCCCGTCTCCCGACGGCTCACCCGTTCCACGGCCGATCGCCGTGCCCGCAGACGGCCGTCTTGACGTCGCTGCTCCGTGTTACAAAATGTCGGACGCGCGCGACGGCTGGCCTGGGCCTCGGCGCCATTTTGGCTTGTCGCGGCGCACTCGCAGGCCTATAGTTGGCCGCGGCGTCGTATTATTACGTTGTATTATTGGTGGCGGTGGGTCTTCAGATCCGCCGGCGACGTAACAAAAACGGTACATTTGGGGGGCCCTTTTGTGAGTCGTTAAACGCGTCAACGCCAAGCCCAACCGTTGTGCCGTGGGTATTGATTATTTTTAAGTCTAGGCTTACCGTGCGCCCAATTTATTCAGTTAACCGCTTTTCCTATTTTGTTCTGCCCACATCTTTTTCTATGTCTGCGTTTTTCTCCATGTACTCCTACAATACATGAGTAGACGTATTTGTTGATTTACACTCTTGCACATATTTACATAACATATATTTTAATTTTATACTTAACCATATAAAGTAAGTGCAATTTGTATGTGTGTGCGAGAAGCCTATTCACTGCTGGCCGTACTATCCAGTCGAGTCTTACTGCTGCTCGGTCATATTGTTCGCTAACTTCGACTGCTGTACTTCGCTTTCAAACTCGATGATTTCGGCGTGCATTAGGCATACTACTTAAACATAATAGGTAATTATATCTGTGCGATGCAGTTTGTAGATTGTTAGTCAAATCTTCCATTATTAGATACAGTATATTGTTTCTACTATATTTGCATAGCATACCTTAGGTCCACAGCAACAAATCATAATGGCCTTGTACTAGATGATTTACATTTCATTGATTCATTTATAATACCCTTATTATGTTGTATCTATATTGTTTGAAAAATATATGTGTATGTTAATATTTTAGTATTGGATTTGAGTTTTTTGATTGTGTATTTTCTCTACTTTGTTGGCAAGAATAATCTAACTATTCTAAGTTATAATTTATAACAGCATTGAAATACATTAATGAATCAAATCGTTCATCCTAAAACATTTTTTAATAGTATTTTATCATTTTCATGATGATGACTGTTTTGTACTAAGCATTTTTTTAACTATACATAAATTTTAAGTTCTACCTATAGTTTTATTAAATTTAATTCCCCGTACTTAAATAATATCAAATAAAAAAAATCAGTTATTAAAAAAAGATAACCTATTTTATTTAGTTGTATGTATTTTATTTACCATTTAATTACATTAATGGAACTAAAAAATGTTTATAGCTATTAAATACTAATTCTTTTTGTTTTTACATACATTTTATTATAATTTTTCTTTGAATTTATGAATATCTTCTAAAAGAATCGCTTAATTATAACCCATGTTAGTATTAAGACAAAACCTATTTTTATTTTATGACTTAAATTAATAATAATTTCCATTTTTTTCTATTCAGCATTTTAAACCTTTATTAAAATTATTTTTTTTATTAACTAAAAATTTGAAGAATGTATATTTGCTTCACATATTGTCATTACTCATTAAATTATAATAATAAAATTGAGGTATTGTGTACAAGCTATGTTTTTGTAACTACTAATACCTATGTGGATTTATATTCATATTAAACCCATATGTCACATGTATAAATATACAATTGCCTATAATTTGTTCAATTATTACATTTGTACTTTTATTATATTATAATATACTGGTCTGTATTAGTTTGTTACTCCACCAAGTAAAATTTGAGATTTAATTTTACGGTAAAGTAGTAAATGTTTTTTTTTTAGTTTTTTATCTTAGTAAAACTATGTCATATAGTCTTAATATTTTATTTATATGGTACTCATTGCTAAGCTATCATTTAAGTTTTTTAAATGAACAATTTATAATAATTGTTACACCATTTACAAAAATACCAATCTGGTATTAAATCTTTTTAAAACAGATATAATAAATAAATAGTTTAAATTGTACAGAATAGCTGGCTTATTATTATATAACAATAATAGCATTAAGAACTTAGCTATTTTTTATACTTTATGTTTAATAAATGAAAAATAATTCTACCTGGTAGATTAAAATTCAATAATTTTTTTTTAAAAATTAATTAAGTAAAGTACCTTCAATTATATTCCCACTAAAAATTTTTATTGTTAATTTAATAATTAATTTTTTGAGTAGACATTTTTTTTAGGTACTTATTTTGTAAATATGATGCTATTATATTAATATTTATTTTTTTCATTTACTTTTCCTTAAATTATTTATTATAAGTAATACAATTCAAGTATTTTTCTTGATTTTAATTAATATTAATAAATAATTATAACATGGTTAATTTCATGTAAAAGATTAATGAATTTAAAAATTAATGTGTTATGATAGTACTTGTGTGGTTTGTAAGATAATAATTTCTGTAGGTGGGTTAATAACAAACAAGAGTAGTATTGTTTATTTAATAAATACTTGCATTTTTTGAAATTGTAAACACATAAGCTGTTACAAGCCAGTGAGGTATCTACAGATGTATTATTCTGAGGCTTAGGATCAAACTATATTAATTTTTACGAGCCATTTAAGTTTCTAATGGTCAATTTACCCTATATTTTCAAAAGGGTAAAATATAATTATAGTATGGAAATAAATACTTAAAAAAAATGAACTACACATATACGTGTTTAGTGTCACAATAGCATATCTATACTCTGTCTATCAAAAGAACATGCTATGTGGCCTGTCAAAAATCTGATTCTACTGTGCATCCTAATGCTATACTCTTCCACAGTGAAACCAGTCTCAATGAGGATGTCTCAAATCTGAGTGTTCTTTTGCTGAACAGAGCATATATCAAGTCACCTATAAGCTTGTGGCAATATTAACAATAACATTTTTTAGGAACAATTTAATTATTATTTAAATTATGATTATCATATAATAAAAAAAACTGAATAACCAAGATGTTAATTTTGATGACAATCTGTAAATTAAAAAAAAAAATAAGGGTTAATGTTTTAAAAATTAACTTCTTTGGGTGTAGTATACATCAATTTCTGTCAATAAAAAGTGTGCAAATATATAACCAAGAAACAATTGGTTATTCTCCAAAATAGTTTGTTGAAAAGTATTTCAGTAAAAGATATTTTATTGTTCAAACGATATTCAATAAAAATATTTGATTATCTTAAAACAAATTAGTTTTGTGTTCTAATATTTTATTTAAAATAAAATGTTTATGTTATTAGAGAATAGGTAATTATTACTCATTTCATATTGAACTAGTGCACAATAGAAAAACAATTAGAGCAATTAGTTTTTAATTTTTCATATACATAAGAATAATACATACTATTTTGATTTTTAATTTATAGCCATTGTTTAAATTAGAAAGAAAATATTAGTTTATCATAGTATTTTGTTTTTTGTTTGTATTAAAGGGTTTTCAACTTATGATCTGTTTTGCTCAGATTAACATGACTGAAGTGCTGAAAGCTAGTGAATTAAGGGTCCCAATGCCACCAGAAAATATGAGCATAAATAGAGATCGAAGCGGAGAACATCATCAAAATATGGATGGTCCACCACAACCTGCACATGCTCATTTCACACCTCCAACTTCAGTGTCTGATTTAGAATTGCTACAGCATAGAGTCAATTGGGGTACATTCAGTAAGTCATTATATAAAAAAAAAGTATTTATAATTATTAATCAAATAACACCTCTACAAATTAGAAAAAAAACCCTTAGAAATTTAGAAAGAATAGTTTTTAACAAAACTAACTTTTTTAAGGTGATCCTACAAAAGTATGCTCTAGTCTTATGCTTCAACTTGGAGGAGCTGCAGCAGCTGTTGGTTCAGGTCAAGGAGGTTCGTCTGGTAATAATCAGACAAATGGTAATAATGAACGCCGTACACACATCACAGGCTCTAGTCTCATGTTACAATTGGGAGGAGCAGCAGTAGCGACTGCACCGAGTAGCGCATCGGGTGGTACCCAAATATCGGGTTCAAGCGGTGAACGCAGAACTCATATCACAGATTCACCATTTCATTGTGACATATGTGGAAAATATTTCTCCAGAAAAGATCATTTCAAAAATCATGTAATGTGGCATACAGGTGAAACACCACATAGATGTGACTATTGCGCTAAAACATTTACACGCAAAGAACATTTGGTTAATCATGTGAGACAACATACTGGTGTGTATAATTTAGAAATTTACATTTTAATTTATTTTGCTTTAACATAAATTTAGACACTAAGACGTCCATTATCTAAATATATATATTTAATTATTTTATTTTTATAAAATTTTATTTAAAAGATAGAGTGTAAGAAATATGTTCACTTCAATGTTTTTCTATCTTCGGATTCTCATACATTTGGTCATTTTTTCAAAAAAAAAAAAAATAATAAGTATACCTACCTACCATCTTATAAATCTTCATTATTTGTATTAAATCATTGGTTTTAATAATTAATCAGTAATTTGATTAGTTATAGTCTTCAAATCAGTCGTTTTGTTTTAGTTTATAATGTTGTGTGTATATACGTGTACATTTGCAGCAGACTATCGTGGATATGTATACATATTCAGGATAAATTATGTTGAAATGTTATTTCATTATCGTTGGTTTTAATTGATAATATTTTATCCTGTGATGTGTTAGGTAGGTGTATATAGTTTTGTTGAATTATTGTTTTCATCTTCAATATTTGATTATTTTATGTAGATATTACTACTGAGATAATATTTTATTATTCATTGATGCTGCATTTTTTAATTTTATTTTTTAACTTTGGTCATAAAGTTGTCATCATTGTCTATTTATATTTTTGAAATTCTAGTGTAACAAATTGGAATTGCACAACCCTTGGTACTTATTATAAGGTATTTTTCTAAATTATAATTTATAGGTCCATTCGTTTAAGTTCCTAATATTTATACTTACATAAATTTTAAATATGTTTTGCTCAATGCAATTAAAGCTAATAATGTTCAGAAAGAAGTTACATTATGTAAAATCAAAAAAAAAAACAATAGGAATGAATATAGTAATGAAGATGCTACATTTTGATCTTGCTATTCTATCAGAATAATATTTTAAAGTGGTCTAAAGTCAGAAAAAATATTTTAGAAATAGTTATTATTTACAATACTTATAAATAAATAGACTTATTATAAAAAATTGATAAAATTATATTGTGTTTAATGTAGAGTAATTTAATACTTCCAAGTCATTATACAATTTATTTTATTTTTTGTTAATCATATATTTTTGGTACACTTTATGCAATCAATAAAATTATAGTATAACTGATGTATTGCAATTTACTATCTATTGTACAGTGTTCTATTTTAACTTAGTTAAACTCAAGTTTTGCATTATTGAAAAATTTGTTTATTTTAAAATTAAGTATCATCAGTTATTATTTTGAATTTTCATTGTTCTGAATAATAATAAAAACATAGGTATGTTTTCTCATCAATAACGTATCTCATTTTTTTTTTAATTTTGGCAGTCATTATTATAAGAATTGAAGACAAAAAGAACTTGATGTGCGTTATTTTCATTATTCTTACACTTAATCTGAACAATAATGATTAAATATATATAATTAGTTTGTAGTTTTCAATTGCACTAGAGCGCTATATTTTGTTTATTTTGTTAGTTCTTTAAGGAAATTATGTTTGAATTTATTTCCTATGGTAATTTTAAACATTATTCTGGCCTTTCAGTTCAATCAAATGATTGCACGTTATATACAACATTGTTCATTTATGTGATTTAGGATGATTACTTAAATTCTATGACATAAAACATATTTTTAGGATGAGAAATATGTTTTTTTTGCATGATTTTGTGTTAGTAAATTAGTCAATGTTTATTTTTATTTATTCAATTAAATCATAAATATTGTTGATGTGATTAAAATCTCATGACTATAAAATAAATTATATCAGATTTTTAACTTGGTAAAATTGTGGAGTAACTTTATATTTTCAAATTTCTATTTAATGGTTCGTAGGTTATAATACCATGTGCAAAATAACTAAATTTGCCTATAATAGTTCCAAGGGTTGTGTGTCACCGAGATACAAAATTTGTTTACAATTTTGATGTTTTGATGTACTTACTGCAGTAGTCTAGTTCTTTGAAAAATATGAACGGTTTATAGGTGGTATACAAAACGCTGCCGAATATTCTATGAACATGGAGCCTGGTCCTTCTACTTATCGTAAGTTGTATTGCTCTTTAAGATTACATTCTTCCCGTTTTTTTTTATTATTGTTTTTTTTTTTGTTTTTTTTCGTTCCATTGAGTTTTCTTTTCAGTTTTTTTTTTAAATTTATATATATATATATATATATAATTAATATATATATATATATTTATTGGTTGATAGTTTTAAATTGTTTCATTTTCGTTCAGGTGCCTGTTTGTTTTAATTTTGTTTATTTTAAGCGTATCCGACAAAAATAATGAACCGAAAAACATATGATGGTATTTAATTTGAGTTCATTTATTTTGTTTCACAAATGCCTTATTTTATTAGGATGATATTGGTTAGTAACCTAATCAATAATGTTGTGTGCGTGTCAATAATATTTGTCTGACTTATGTCCTGACTTCTGAATTAGAATAAAACAAGCAAAATAGGTTTACACAACACTTTTGGTATTGTATTTTAAAAAATATATATAGGAAGTATTAAGAAATAAGTATTGATATCATTAGCGCTCTAGTGTAATTGGTATATAGTGGACCAATAAAATTCATTAGTCTAAGTCTTCTGTTTTTTATATTATTCTGAAGACTTCTTAAATTTACATGAAAAATAAACATTTTTTTATGAGGTAACTTAAACTAAAAAGAGTTTTTTGTCTTTTGACATTTAGCTAATTTGTTTATTGGTCCACTGTATAGGTGAAACTCCTCACCACTGCAATTACTGCCCAAAATCGTTCACGCGTAAAGATCACATGGTTTACCACGAGCGTCAACACACAGGGGAAACGCCGTTCCCGTGCCAGTACTGTCCAAAGGCTTTCACTCGCAAGGACCATTTGGTGAACCACGTCAGACGTCATACAGGCGAGTCACCACACAAATGCACTTATTGTTTAAAAGTGTTTACGAGAAAGGAGCATCTGACCAATCACATCCGCCAACATACGGGTGAGTCACCACACCGATGTCACTTTTGTCCTAAAACCTTCACGCGTAAAGAACACCTTACTTGTCATATTCGTATTCATACAGGCGAGTCTCCACATGCTTGTGAATTCTGTAATCGTACTTTTACACGTAAAGAACATTTAAAGCGCCACATGCGCCAGCATATTCCTGGTTCTGAGTATAATTGTCTTATATGTGATGAAACTATGCCTACCAAAGAACAATTACTTGAACATATGGCGTCCCACCCACAAGACTACCCTTATGTATGTACTGATTGCGGGAAATCATTCAGACTTAAAGGAAATCTTTTGTTTCACTTACGTTCCCACCAAAAAGGTATGCCCATGGATAGACCATTTCAGTGTGATCTATGTCCTAAAGATTTCATGTTTAAAGGACATCTAGTTTCACATCGTCGTAGCCATACAAACCCAAAAATTCAAACTTCATTCCCAGCCACTATTCAAATAATTGGAAATAATTCATTTGTTATTAAGAATGGTAAAGAAGAAGGAGAATTAGTTAATATACATCAATTAACTAATCAAGTAGAACGACCCATTCAATATGATATGTCTAATAGACGTATTACTGAAAAAAATTCTCATTTCCCTGCTACTATTCAGATTAGTAACGGTTCATTTGTACTCAAAGGTTTGGTAAAACAAGAAGGTGATGGACCAGAATTAATAACTTTACATCAGCAACAGCAAGATGGAACTAGCATTCAGGCTGCTCAGTTAGTTAGTGTGGGAACGCAGGTTACTTTACCATCACCTCAGAATAATGAGCACATAACTCCACATTCTAGAGCTAGTTTATTAGCAGCTGTAACATAGATACATTAGTGAACAATTAGAACATTTGAATAAGAATAATATACATTTCATAATTTTCAATAGGTCAAGTTTGGTGTTCTTGTTCGCTAAGATATGGTGTTATAAAAAAGTATAGAAAGTTTCATATCATAAATATAAAAATATTAAATAAAAAGTTACGATATAGATTGATTAATCTAATAAAATATATTAGATATAAAAGTTATCAATATATATTATATAAATATATATTTTGTATCTATTTAATGAATATATTATTATCAATATAATGAAAATATATTATCATAGAATAAGCTAACATTAATATGAAATCTAATGCATTGAGTTAATGTTAAAATTATTTCTTTATGTATAAGTTACAAAATTGTGTATTATTTTTTTTGATAATTTCATGATTAATAACAGTTAAATATCTTTTTAGTCTTTAAATTTTATCTGTTAAGTCCTTAATGTATATGTTTATTTATAATATTTTATCTTATAACTATTATTAATTGGTAAAGGTAACAATATTTAACATTGATTTATTTTTAGAATTATATTACCTTAATCATTTTCCAGTCTTATGTAAAGATTAATAAATTATTAATTTTACTATGTAGAAATCATTATTTCTTTGGTTTTTATTTTTTAATTTTTATATTTTAGATTTTTATTTATTTAATTATTCCATTTTACACATTGTTGTGAATCTTATATGTAATTAAGCATCAAGATTTATTTATTAGTTAATAAGTTTTTCATTTATTTTGTGATCGCACACAACATATAAACTGTTTTTTTCCCCCCAATCTTTATGCCAGGCAAAAATTTTTATAGCACCTGCACACAAAATGTGTTTGATTTGTGTGTGTGTGTGTGTATATATATATAGTGTGTGTGTGTGTGTGTATGTGTGTGTGTATATATATATATATATATTTATACACATATATATATATATAAAATTATATAAGATAAATTATTTATTAATATGCTATTTATAGTCTTAAGTTATAATATATGGTTTATTATTCGAAATCTTTTAAAAAAAAATCTTCTTATTTTATGTGCCCATTTATGACACAAATATTTTATCAGGATTAGTAAAAAGAACTCAATGGTTAACGCCTATCATTTATCCATTTTAACTAGGGGGTTCCAAATTGTCGGTTACGCCTACAGGCAACAAATGGTACGCCTAACCAAACAAAATTCAAATAGTATTTCTGTGTTAAAAACAGCATATGTTATTTTAGGGGGTTAAAGATATCAAGAACATCAAAATTATTAATATTATTTTCATAACTTGAATTATGATTTTCTTTTGATCCTGTATAAATATAATTATCAAATAAAATAAATAAAAAGACTTAATTTTAAGTGCTAAATTGTATTAAATTTATATATATATATATAATATATTTGTTATTTTAAATTTTGTCACCAAGGGGAAATATTTAATGTTAATTTTGTTGTTCTGAATCTCTTCAAAGTTTAAAGCTTTTGTGTTTGTTACAAATAAGATTAATCAGCCCGATTTGCAGGTGTGCCATTGTTGTCTAAATAAACATTTTTTAAACAGTTTCAATTGTTTTGCAAAATAATTATGGCCTTTACATAAAATTCCTTGACTGGTAGATCTTGTGCACAATATTGTGCTAAATGTTAGTGTGGACCAAATCAAAACCCATTTAACTTAAATATTAAAAATATATTTAAACATATATATATATAAATTTATGTATGCATGTAGGTATATATAATATTACACATACATAAGTATATATGTATATATATATAATTAATTATAATAAAAATTATATTTATTTATTACAAGTTTGGTGATAGAAAAAATAAAAAAAAAAAAGAGGAATGAGAGAGTAAGCCTATTAACATGACCTTTTGCAATCGGGTTGGTGGTGTTAGTCTTAAGTGGGCACTAAAATAAGTTATTTTTTTTTATATAAATATATATATATATATACATATATACTTAAATGTTCAGTGTGTGTGTTTGCGTGTGTGTGCGTGTGTTCGATTGATTGACATGGGTTTTTGTTTGGTCCACTGTGTAGGTGAAACACCTCACCACTGCAATTACTGCTCGAAATCATTCACGCGTAAAGACCACATGGTTTACCACGAGCGTCAACACACAGGAGAAACACCGTTCCCGTGCCAGTACTGTCCGAAGGCGTTCACGCGTAAAGATCATCTGGTAAACCACATCAGGCGGCACACTGGCGAATCGCCACACAAGTGCACATTCTGCATGAAGTCATTCACCAGAAAAGAGAACCTGACCAACCACATCCGTCAGCACACTGGTGAGTCACCACACCGATGTCATTTTTGTCCTAAAACGTTTACGCGCAAAGAACATCTTACTTGTCATATTCGTATTCACACAGGCGAGTCGCCACACGCTTGCGAATTCTGTAATCGAACCTTTGCACGCAAAGAACATCTGAAACGTCACGTGCGCCAGCACGCGCCGGGGGCAGAGTACAATTGTATCATCTGCTCCGAGGTGTTCTCTGCCAAGGAACCGTTGCTCGAACACATGTTGACCCATCCCCGCGATTGTCCGTACGTGTGCACCGACTGCGGCAAGGCGTTCCGCCTCAAGGGCAACCTCCTGTTCCATCAGAGGTCCCATCAGAAGGGCATGCCGGCCGATCGTCCGTTCCGGTGTGATCTGTGCCCCAAGGATTTCATGTGCAAAGGACACTTAGTGTCGCACCGGCGCAGTCACACCAATACTAAACAACAATTTCAGTCTGGACAATTTACAAAAGACCATGGCACCAATGCCTCGTTCATGTTGAAACACTTGATGAAGCAAGAGAACGTGTCGGAAATGATCGGCCTGCATCAGCCCCATCCAATGCCCCAGCACTCTGTCAGTGTGGGCACACAAGTTGGACTGCCTGTTCTTCCTCCGCCTCCAAACCTCCATCTTCCCCCGCCAACCGCCGCTAGCCTATTAGCCGCAGTCACGTAAACTTCTTGCAGTTCGGACATGACGACTTTTATTTCCAATTTCGTTCTGTTTTTTTTTTTCGCTGAAAAATTTATTTATTATTTTTCACAAATAATCGTCATTCATTTTTATTTATTTTGTTTTTTTTTTTATTTCATAGATTAATAATGTTTGGATTTTTTTGTCGGAAAAATATGATTTTCGTTGGTTTTGTTTTATTTAAACATTTTATTTATTACTACATTTACAATTTCGGTTATGTTTGATCTTATTAAGAATATGAACACCTCTGAGCAAGAACCTATCTAGTTTGTGATCATTATATACTGTATTATACATATATATATATATATTATATTCACAGTTATAATGGCTTAATTTGAACTGCGCGCAAAACTATTGATATCATTCAGTATATTTATGATAAATGTGAAAACCAATGATGATCTCATTAAATTTTCAGACTTGTGTTTTGAAATTATTGAATTAATATTATTTTGGTGTATTATTATCATGCTTTTTTACTTGGGCAGTGATACTATTGTACTTAGCTTCTTGGACTGTGCCTTTGAAGCATAATGACACAATATATAATAAATTTTAAAAAAAATGATTATATACTAGTTTGTATTCTTGGTAGTATAAATAAATTAAAAACAATTTTAGACTCTTTAAGTAAAAATAAGCAATTATAATATACTTTTGAGTATTCAGTCTTTTTTAAATAGCAACATAAAATTCTATCCTATAAGTTCAACGATATTAATTAGTTATTTTGAATTGAAAATCCTTAAACATTTCATTACTTGAAATTCTAATTTGAAGATAAATTTATCTTATAAATAATATACAATTTTTTTTTCAAACAGTATTATTTGTACTATACTAAATTGAATCTATTGATTGCTTCATCGTATTAATAGATTCCTTTAATTGCATAGGTATCTCATAATAAAATCGATTTAGACTTAATAAGAAACTTGAGATAATAATATACCACAATATCAACATTATCCATAATTTTATTCACTTCAAAAAAAGGGAAAAATATTAAAATACTCTTTAAGTTTAAATATAGTATGATTTATATATAGCAAAATGTATGTTGCAATTTTATGTAATCTACTTAAATACTAAGTACATGTGTCTTTAATACAATATGCTTCTTAGGCCCAGGTAAGTATGATTGTTGGGAGTATGTCTGGTATTCGTTGTAATTAATATTCTTATGTAATTATGGTCAACTCAATTTTTAAATCTTTAAAAATTAAATGAATGTCCTTGAAGGTTGATTGATTTTACATTAAACATTCTAAACATTATTTTAATTTTACACTTTTTGTTGTAAATGTAGTAATGTTTTGACGACATTTAACAATTTTTTTTTGTTTTGAATATATGATTTTTCATGATTTTTCGCGTGTATTGGAAATTATACTTATTACTTTATTATCTTTAATTAAATGTTGTCATCATTTTTTTAGCCATTTGAAATATAAAATTATATAAAACAACTATAAATGCTTAAGTGTGTGAGCGTGCCCTATATATAGAGAATACTATTATTTTAAATCAACTTTAGAATTAGATTTAGGATATTAAAAAATTAAATATGTATTAAACAATTGATTTTAGTATATTTTTTTATGCTGAAACATTGTTACCAGCGTAGTTGTAATTCATTACTTATACTGGACATATATGTTATAATAATGTATAAAGCGTAAAAATATTGCCATTATATTATATTGTATATATTTTACATTAACTAATAAAATATTAATTTAAGTTAGCTATATTATAATATATATATTAGATTTTTAAATAATCACATCATAAAATGGTGCAATATTAACCAACAATTATTTAATAGTTTTAATTTTAATTTTCGTGTTTATTTTGCTTTGTAAAATATTGCTTAAATAATCTTTTCCCTTACTTTTTTTATTTTAATGAATTCAGTAATTTTGAGAACCAATTTGCCATATAAAAATATTGTGGTCTTCCTCATTGTCAAAACAACCCAAATATAGCTTCTAGTTTCAAAATAGAAGATAGACTGATTACATATTTCTTAGTTTGAATAGAATATTTACCCATAAAAACTAAATTAATAATGAACTGTGTGCGTTTGTAAGTATTTTAAATTATTTTATCATGTTCATAAATTATAGTATAAACTTATAGTACATATGTACTATGTCATATGTACATAATATATAACTATTTTAATGTTATTGTTAATCATAATGGAGAATTAGTTTTAAGTTTATATTTCATGTAGTTTTAGGGCATGTGGCTACCGAGTAATCTAGGCTATGATTTACAATTTTTATGCAAAAATTAAAGTAACTATCAGCTAATTTAGAAAGAGAACTTGGTTTACCAAATTTTTACCCCAAGTTTTGTGGCCACTTGCACTATAAGTAGGTTTTAGTTATGAATTAATTATTTTTACAATTTATATTCCGTTTTTGTAATGAATATTGTATTGACGAAATATAGAACTTGTGTGAAGATTTACTATATAATATAAATATTTATATTCTATTCCTTCTATATTCAAATTCAGATGATGTCAATATATCTATCTACATCTAATCATACCATTTATATTTGGATAAATGGCTTGTTGAAATATACAAATGATTTTTATAGGTACCTCTTAAAAGCTATTTTCATTAAACGTTCTTTTTTTTTTTGTAATTATTATTATTATTGTTATAAAAATGGTAAGATAAATACAATTTCCCCAAAATAAATAACAATTTTTGTTTAGTTAAATGTACATTTATTTCATTACTATTTTTTATGTCTTTTGGATTTCAAATTTTACCTTGGACTTTCTCAATTTTTGTCTAAAATTAAAAATTGAATACTGTAAATTATACATCATTATAATTTCGGTCTTATTAACTGTCACTATAAAAATAAATGAATAAAATAAAATTCATAAGTTATTGACCAACATAATTTATAAAAAAAAAAGTGATAAAACTTAAGACTGTGGTATAGATTATTTATTTATAATTATATTTATCCTCTATAAAATAATAAAATAATTTTACTTACAAGTTACATGCAATATGTTAAAATATAAATAGATAATGTATAATATTTCTGAATTATAAACATTTTTTAAGAAAAGGCATATTTACACTTGCTTATATAGAGCTTGGAGTGGACAAATAAAGCAGACATTAAATAATCTAAGTAACAAACAAATACCTTTATATTACCAACATCAGTCATAGATCACTCATCTCATCTAATAAAAAGATTATGTATTAAACTAGGAGCTACTAAGTTATATTTACCGATTCTGTTGAAATCATTGCTTCATGAAATTATTTAAACTTAACCATAGGCACTTAAATATTTGTGAAAAAAATACTAATACCAATAATTATGGGAAAGTTAAAAATATTTTTTTTTGATTCTGTAAAATTGATAGTCTATAATATTGCTCACCATAGGTTGGAGACCCAGTTGGTCTATATGAATAGTCTTCCAGTGTTCCTATGACAATAATTGATATAATACATTAATATCTATAAATAAAAAATAAAATAAATAAATCCTATAGTACTATATTTTTATATATTATTCATTAAAAAAATATGTGTGTAGGTGCATTAATACATGTTGTTTAACTTTCGAAAAATGATAGTTACATGTATTTTGTGTCTGATACTACCGAATTTATTTTGTTCCCCATTGAATCGACATAGTTATATACAGCAGTTGAAAAGAAATAAACATGTTCACACGGCGGAAGAAAAGCGTATCGACGAGAATACTGTGGCTCAAATCGAGGTAAGTAATTTATAGTTACAGGTATACATGTATGATAATATAATGACTTAGATATTGTATAAAGTAAAACGCATACATTGTTTTGTAATTTTTTGAGCATTCGACTAACGCTATAAAATTTGTGTTTTTAGTATGCCCTAGGAGACGCGTGTAACACGTACCACAACGTTTCCATTTGATTCGTTGAGAGGCACCGATATATACCTATTATGCTATTATTATTAATGCTTACCTAATTCTACGATTATATATTTTGAATTTTAACAAATTGTTATTTTACGTTAGAATATACAATTTTGTTAAAAATTAAAACTCAAACTCTTAAAATGTAAAAAAAAAAAAATGAGATTGTTACTTTTGTAATCGATACTTTTGAATTACTTTAAATGGTATAAAAATACCTTATGAAACACCTTACTGGCTTAATATATTGAATTTTTAATATTTTTGATTTTGGAAAATTTACTCAAAGACAGAAGAAAAATTCGAATATTTCAATTGTCTATACATTTATCTGAAAGAGATCTAAAATATTTTTATAAGTTATAACATCCATATATGATATAATGTTAATATAAATATTTGTTAAAAATGTAAAATGTCTACGGTTATTCTTTTATCTATAAATTTCAACATTGACAATCGATTTTTTTCAATAACTGAAGTTGAACAATTTATTTCATTTATCTCGTTGATTTTTTAGTAGGTTTTCGTTTTTCCAAATACTTAAAATAGTACCTTCCGTGAAATTTTCTACTTTTGCTGCCTCGAGTACTAAATATTTCCAATTTGCTACCAAAACAACTCCCAAAGTTATAGATCATAGGATTTTTATGCTCCAAACGATTTCAGGCGCACACCAAAAAAAAAAAAAAAACATCTTAGATATGTCTTTTGTATTTTTATTTATATATCCAACATCTATAGTAAGTATATAATTATATTTAATTACGGTTGTATTATGATTGAAGGAAGCAGAATTAGTTGATAATGTAAATAAAAACACATTCGATATTAAAAACAATCAACATGATAAATCCAATGTTGGTGATGACGACTCAGAATTAAATTATTTTACAAAATACAAAGATGATAATCAAGTTTGTATAATCTGTATATATTATAATATATTTAGTATAATATAAAATACCTATGTCCTATGTAAAATTGTTATAACCGACGCCATACTACACTGAAATAGGTACCTACCCTATATTTGTGAATAGAGGTAATATGCAGTGAACAGATTTATTAGAATTTGTACATTTTTTTTTCAATAAAAGTAGGTATTAAAAGTTATTTGGTACCTACGTTTAAATAATAGTTTTCAATGATATTTTTAATTTACATTATTTTATTTTTTTACTACATTTTACATTGAAAAAAAAAATGAAAAATGTCGTCTATTTTATATTTGTAGACATGGCTGAATGGTGTAAGACTATAGTACTAGTGGTGTTTGAAGAAAAATGATTACGGTAAAAATCATTTTTTTTTTAAATGTTTTGTTTCCCTAGATATTCTATTTTGTGTATCTATATGTTGTTGTGCAACTTAGTAAGGTTTGTTATATCTGCAGTAGAATAGAGATAAGGGACAGTGGTGGATTTAAGGGAAGAAACGATAGGTCAGAATTTTAGTTTTTGGGACCCATATAATTCGAAAATTACTTAATTATATATAAATTTGAGAGTATAAAAAATATTTTTATTTAAAAGCAATATCAATGTGCGTTATAAATTTAGAAATTATTACTTATAATACAAGCTTAAAAAAACATTAGCAGCATCAAATTCTTATACAACAATATATTCTTTGTTTAAACCACAATCATTGAATAGAATTTTTACTATAAAGTCACAGAAGCTTTCCGCGTCACCTTTATCTATATTAAATAAATCCAAGAAAATTTTCTTTTATTATAACTGATCAGTTTCGGAATTTATTACTATGTACATATCTTAACAAAACAGCCATTTTTTCTATGAGTAATATCAGTAATGGAATCTGATAATAAAATAAAAAAGGTCGGCAAGTGGGTTCCGTTCTACTGTACAGTAAATTTCGAGTGAATCACTTTCATGGATGCATCAAATTTGTATTTAATGATATAAATCATTGTATACAAAAAACGATTCTGAGCAAAGACGATCTGTCAGCCTACATAACTAAATGTATTTTAAAATATTGCTATTAAAATAATTAATTTTACTATTAATAATACAGTAGGCTGAATTAATATTTACAGAAAACAATGCAAATAAAAATTTAATTGAGTGTATAAAATATAATAATATATTTAAAAAGTTTCAAGCACACACAAAAAATATTTTTTAATTAAAACGAAATAAATAACATCATTATTTTTCATTTAAATATTTAATTTTGTCCAAATTTGAACTTTATATATCAAGAAAAAATTATTTATTTAATACATTTTTTTTTTTTTTTGGTAACTATTAAATACTTAAGAAAAACCTTATTTTAAATTTCAATGTTTAGCTATATAAATTGATCATTTTATAAATTTTTAACTACAAAACAATTTGCAAATGTTCGACAATGAATTTTGGTCAAATTTGAAGTTTAAATACTTATAAAAAAAATTGTGCCTATGTATTTTTATTATTTTGATCTAATATTTTAAAAACTTATGAAAAATCTTGTATTAGATTTTCAAAAAAATAATCCAACGAAATTTTTTTTATCGATATTTAAAGAAAAAATATAGAAAAACCAAAAATTTCTTAGACCAACAATCAATTCAAAAATTGTTAAAAATATTTTTAAATTTTTTCGGTCTGTAAAAAATGGTAATCTAAACATTTGGTGAAATTTTCAAATACCTATGTTTATTCCTTTTTAAATTATATGAAAATAAGAAAATTGTTTCAGGAGAAAACTGGTAAATATCCAATGTCTAATTTAAAACTCATAAAAAATTACTTTGACTTTCCGGTAAATTTTTTTTAGAAAGGTAGAAAAACTTATAGAGAATCTTGTATTAAATTTTCAAATCTAGATTTAAAAAGAATTTTTTATGAATTTCTTAATCAAAAAAAAAACTGTAAATTTTCATGATTTATACGTATTTTGTCGAAATTTTAACTTTAGATGCTTATAAAAAACTATTAGAAACTTATGCAGAACTTTTTTTAATTTTCACTTAAAACATGTTATGAAGAATTTTGTATTAAGTATTTCAAGTTTTTTGACTGATTGAAAAAAAATGTTTATCGACAATAATAGGAAAAAACTAAATATTGAATTTGGCTATAAATAGCTCAACAAAATTCTAGTATGTATATAAAATGTTTATATAAACATTCCGTGAAAATTGCATGCACCAATAAGCATCTATACGGTCATTATTTTCTGTGTTACAACATAAAACAAAATCTGTTTTCAAAAATTTGCTTTGCGTAAAAATTAACATTTTTCCTTAATTTTAGGTTCTGATTGGATTGAAGAATTTATTGATTTTATAATAATGTTGTGTTTTTTTTTATTTTTTATCTGTATGCAGGATAATAATTATTAGTCGAAATAATACTTCGATTTTCTTCGTTGATATCTTTTTTGGTGAAAAAGTGAATCTAGTTGGTACTTTTGAGAGATTATTTTTGAACATTCCCAATTGTTTATAAAAGCGTCGGGAAAATGATTTAATCTACGGTCTCTATTTCTTTTGCCACACCTAAAATCAAAATCGATTTTGTCAAAAATTTGCTTTGCAAAAAAATTCTCGTTTTTCCCTTAATTTTTTTTTGGGTACACACGAATTGCGTACCAAAACAGGTAGATGAACCTTTTTGAACGAATTGCGTCCCTGACGCAATTTCATCTACGGTTAATTATTATTGTAAGGGGTTCCTAAAGTGATATTTCCATAGTAAAGATATGTCAAGTTATAAAAAAAAATTAAAATTGAATTGTAAAAATATAATAATATCATTGTCTGTATTTATATTTATTGGCTAATGTATTAACATACTCTTTAATTGTAATCTCATTATTGTTTAATTGTTTA
>JACXSJ010002967.1:0-25086 GCA_014851325.1 Pentalonia nigronervosa
TTAAACCCAGAAATGAAAAAATGTTAAATGCGTTAGACTCGTTTGTTAAAAAATAAAATAAACTGAATTTTACAAACGGATTATAATACATTTATATACCAAGATGGTTAGATAAAATTCTAAATTTGATTTGTATTATTTACTATTTAGTAGCATAATACTGTATGACCTTGAAAAAATTGCGTATTTGAATAAAAAAATAAAATTATAGGTAATTAAATTGTAAAAATACAACATTAAACAACTCGAATATATCAGGATTAAATAAAACAATTCAAAATCACAGTAAATTAAACAGATAAGAATGATAAGATAAGCGGAGTGGCATGATAAGGTAATCCCTCGATTCTAACCTTTACTCTTCTTCAAACGCTTAAAAATTAAAATGTATTATCAGCTCAATACTTTTCAAAATATTAATATTTTTCTTCTTTTTTTGGTCTAAAAATACTTTAACATTGAGTCATTGAGAGTGGTTTCTGGTGACAAATTTGTAGTAATTGGTACTATGGCTTTTTGGGTGTCAAAAGTATAAAATGTCCAGTAACTTGGAAAGTAACCTTAATCTATAACCATAGGAATGTGTAAACCTAAATTTCAGATAATGTTATAGCATAGTTAGGCCCTAATAAAAATATTTTATTATATAGAGGGTGATTTACTGACCACGCTCACCTACATTTTTTCCTTTAATGAATAATTTATTGAAATTTTGGTTTTTGCAACTTTTAAGTATACCTTAAAGTTGAGGATCATGTTTTCAATTATTTACATTTTTAAACTATTTAATGCCTGTAGTGATACAAACTTTTTATTTTCAAATTATAATAGCCATTTTTCCTGAGAATTCAAATCAAATTTCCGAGCCCTACTTATTACTTATTAGATTTCAGGATATATGAATTAAGTTATATCCCCGTTATATTACTAAATATTAAAATTGTACAAATTATTTTTATCACATAAGCACTTTTAAAGTATTCAAAAATAAATATATTTGTATACATACGTTTCATTAAATGATATTATAATATTGTTAAAATCAATGATTTCAACCTAAAAACAACCAAACCTAATATATATAAATATTTATTTTAATCTATAAATAACAGAGACACCAATTAATGTATCAAATACGAGTACCTGCACATATTATTTTTAAATAGGTAATAATCATTATTAAATTATATATTTTGTTTATAAATCTAAATTGCTATATGCTTGAAAATTAAATAAAAACCAAATTTTAAATAACTAATTTATAAGTTTAAATCTTTAATTTATAATAAATCATAATTTTGTTTTATGAAATTATTTTTTACTTTTCTGTAATATTTATACATACTAATGAGAGTATTACACATCCGTCTATTTTATCTGTCTGACATACATGTAACATAGGTTAACTTTGAGGTTAGCTTATTGGGAAAAATGATTTCGCAATAAGTTACAGACAAACTAGAATGATAATTGTAGAAAACTAAATATTTACAGACATAAAAGATAATTTTGTGTTCTTAGAATTATGATAACTCAATTAGAAAACATTTTATTTTTAAATATTAATAAATTAATAATAAGTATTTGTTGAATTACACGTTTGTTTTGTTTAATTTGTTGTATATTATAGTTGTTTTAACTGATGATTATTGAAACTCTACAACTGTTCCTTAAATAATTTTACTTGCCTATAAAAAAACATTTTTTTAAGAATGTGAAGTAATATCAGACAAGGAAAATAAATGTCAAATAATAAATGTATGATGTCTTCTTATCCCAATAAACATTAATTATTAATTATAAAATAGCTCTGTAAATAGTTTAATGTATTTAATTTCATTAACTTTCTATAACTGCAATTAAAATAATATTCATTTAAACCTGATTTATTTATTCTGGTTTCTGATATACAAATATTGGAATAAAATATTTAAACTTTTGGATACATTTGACCATTAATATATAGGCACGTAGCCCAAAAATGTGTATTAGAGGGCCGACAACTTTGGGCGCTTTGTATTATTTTCCATTATTTATTTCCAATAAAAAACTTTTTTTTGGAGAGGGAGTTCTTCTCTTTCACACGTTCCCTAAAGCGGTAGTATCTATAATTAAAAAAAAAAAAACAGAATTACCTACATTATTACTATAGGAATACATTTATCATGCCGTGAAAAATAAATCTATTTAGAACATAAACTGATTTAATTTTTTAACTTCTAATTTCTATTAAGAAAAATTAATTCATATCTAAATACCTATATCCTATATTAACAGGCTACGTGCCTGTTAATATAGGTTAATACAGATGTTATGTAGTTCAGGAAAAACTTAACTTGAAAACTACCTATGAACCTAATTAATTCATAGAATTAGTTCAACTCATAAAATATTAGCATGATATAATTATAACTAATGTCCATTTAGATAGCGGTCTTGACCAAAAATAGTTAAATATAAAATGTAAGCACGTGGTAATACTAAAAAACCTCGTAAAAAACTAACTCTATAACTGACTAACTTGCAAGTACCTATTATGTTTTCAGGCAGATACTTAATTTAATTCTTTTGTAAAATAATTATATAGGTTGTATGGATTTTGAAATTTTGGTTTTTAATTGGTACAAGTCAAAAATATTCGTGTGAATTAATCAAGATTATTTTAAACATCAAATAATGAAATCAATGTACCTAATGCAAAATAAAAATATGCCAGCCACACTATTTGAAGTGTAATAGGTATATTACATACACAATACCTATGTCCTAATACATTTCAACAATTATTTATTTATTCAAACAATACTTATTGTAATTGAAATCTTAATTTATTTATCTTTTAAGATTTACATAATAATTAACAAATATATTTGCATATAGTATAGTGTATCTATTTTATTACCAATTTAATTTTAAAATATTATAAATGCTTCATAGTCATAGACGAATAATATATAAATATAAATGCATATTAACTTTATTAAATACACAATTTGTTGAATTAATTAATATAAATACTGAGAAAATAATTATGTTTTAAGTATTAAGTGAACCAATTATAATCACAGGAATATAAATTATAGTACTTACAATTGACACTTATAATTTTTAATCATTAAAATATATTTAATTACGATAATAATAAGGTACCTCATATTTATAATTAAAATTTGTTTTAAATACTTTTAAAAATGATTAGGATTAGAAAAATAAATACACACTTATCAATTGTGAGCAATAATTAACAGACACCAAATGACAAAAATAACTATTATATCATTTCATTTGAAACAAAAACTTTTTATTAACTTATTTCAATAACTTTTTATTGGTCAAGAATTATATTTAAAAAAACTACTTAAGAACCATAAAAAACATGTAAAATAAATATTTACAAATTATATATACCTATGTCTACTCCATCAATAAGTATATACCATAGTATATACCTAGTTAAAGAACACAAAATAAATATGAGATAAAATAAATAAATAAAAATAACTTTGTAAGATCATATGTGATAACTAATAATTATAATTACCTAATTAATAAACTAAAAAAAATACACATTTAAAAAAATATATCAATTACAGTAGGTATACTTTAAAATATAACATGGATTTTATATAAAAACTTAACTCAGTTTTTCTACAAAAAGGATTGACCACATTTTAACAGCACATAAAAATATTTTTATTTTATTGTTAAATCTTGGATTTAATGAAAAATAATGGTGAAAAAAATTATTAATTATTTCATAATTGTGTAAGTGGATTGTTCATTATAACATTTTGATAGTTTGAAACTCATTTCAAGATAATTTTTGTATTTTGAATAAAATGATTTACTCCTTGCATTCAATATTTGTGTTAACATTCAGTTCTAAAGTGTTTCTTTAAAACACCTTATATAAAAAATTATCTAATGAAAACTGGAACAAAATTACATTAAAAATGAAATGAAGTAATATAAAAATGGTCTTAAATATTTAATGTTTATAAACAATTACTTATTTACCTACCTAATTAATTATAGGTATAGTTACGTTAAATAATATTATTTATTTTTACAAATTGCATGACATATATGAGTGATATTCCTCATTCCTTGGTTAACAATATTTCATATTTGTTATATAGAAAGAATTAAAAAAAAAAAATCTAAAATAGATACTATTTATAACTATTAGGTTAAGCATATTGTATAGACTGCAGAAGTACAAATCAATAAAATGTACACAAATATAATTATTAAAATATCTTGGTAAATTAAATAATAGTTTAAACTTCGGTCAATAATTATTATTCTGTAGATTTTCTATAATTGACAATACTAATTCTGATACTATTCAATATTTATAAAAATTGCTAGCCATTACTAAAAAAGAAAATATAATTAATTTATATATATATATAACGTACATATATAGGTAGGTAATATTTATTTTTTAAACATGCCATAGATTTAAACGATGAACATTATCAACCAAATCAATAACTGTAATAAGTTATGACTAAACTTAAGGTAAATCTTGTTTTTTTAATGCTGATATTGTTGTATCATAAAACATTTATAAAAGATTTTTACCATTTTCATTAAGTAAATTTAGAGGTATATTTATTAATAACAAATGTAACAATATATCACTTTTATTTTTAATTAAAAATTGGGTTAAAAATAAATGATAACTCATTTCAATTGAGAAGAAAATATTTAAATTAAAATGTTAAACAAATATTGTATTATAATAAAACAACTCATTAAAAACAACTTCTAAAAACTTCTTGAGGTTAAACATTACTTCAGAATATGAAATATAGATTACTTTGTGACAAAAAAAAAATAACTAATGGATCGTTAAGTAGGTAAATATTATACTTAACTAAATTGTTACTTTTTTTTCAAGTTCACAAAAATTAAATTTCTTTGACATTCAAACCACAATTTAAATTTATCTTAAATTTTTTTATATAAAGTTAATTACCTAAAGGAATTATGCAAATTTGTTTATATTCGACTACCTATAGCTGATACATTGACAAATTAAACTTAAAATTTAATATTAGGTACACCTTCTATAAATTATTTTCAAATATGTTTGAAATGTTTGATTACTAAATTTAAGTACCTAAGTACATACAACAAATCAATAATCAAAATTTAAAACAGCAATTCTTCTATCATACTAACACACAATATTTTATTAACTATTTATCTAGGTATTTATTTGAATTTTAAAAATGTATCTAGCTCGTAAGACAAGCTATTAAATATAACATTAGTGGTATTTCTAATTATCTAATTATTAACTTAAGTAAATTCCTACTTAACAGAAACATGCTATCACAAGACAAAAATAAATATGGAAATAATTTACCTCTAATTGGAAATGGTTTTGTCTGTACTGTGTCTGTGGTTGGAGGTAAATGTCGATAAACTTGATTGTTTTCATCTTTGGGTGGCCAATAGTGTTCACTGCACAATTTAACGCAGTCACCATTACTATAATCGGGTACAACAGTCTTCACTACTGAATTGCAAACGGCCATTACTTCATTAAACGCTTAGTAACGTACGTAAAATTAAATTTATAATATATAGATATGTATATATATATATATATTATTTTATGTAGAATTTTTAAAACAAAAAAAAGGGCGGACTATAAAACAAAATAATAACTAAACGAACAATTAAAAACACGACGTCCAAACTGTTTAATTTAAATTAAAAATCAAAATAAAATAAAATAAAATAAACAGAAATGATATTGGGACGAAAACAGCCGTCGAGCGGACGAGCAAGAGAAGCAACAGCGACAACTGACAGCAGTACGATAGACACAACTACTATTTACTATACGGTCAGTACTCACTAACGAAGAACAGAACAGTCAGCGCACTAGCACAGAACTCAGAAAACGTGCTATACGTCTTCGATGTTATATACGATGAATGAAAACTATCGATTGATAAGAAATTTGATAACGCACAAACGCGTATGGTTGGATGTACGCAACGTCATTACTCGTTGTTTCTCCTATGTTTTGTAAATTTTTGTGATTTTTGACAAACATGTCTGCTTCTTTGGTCTATAAGACGTAACGCATAATATTATGATAAAATTATGATTGATCATACGCCGTTAATGTTTACAACACTCTACGTAACGTAGATTTTCTGAAAATGAAACAACGTCGCACGACGCACAGTAATTTTTGTCCTCCATGACGGGCCTTGAATCCAACACTTGGCCGCCCAATGATACTGGTACTGAAATATTCCGTGCTATCACCGTGACCACTGGTTTAGTGATTTTTTTTTCGCAAGGCGCACCAAGTCTAAATAATAGCATTTTCTGTACGTTATGTAGTCTACACTCAGCTTATTTTAGTCTCGATATTTTATGTTGATATTTATTTATTCAGTATAATTAACACCCGCAAAGGGTAAATGTACAGTGCATTTCTTAATCTCAACAAAATGAAAACCACAAAACATACAAAAAATTACAACTGATCAAAATTAATAAATTCATTACACGACTTAGGCATGTAGTATAACAGACTGTTGTTTTCATAATTCCTAGTGGATTAAAATTTTAAATATACTGACTTATAATTCTCCAATAAATTCCATAATATTCTAGACTAACATTTATTATCATCTAAAATTTCAGCGATACAGAGAGTAGAAACTAGAAATTCAATTTGAATGTTAATGGTATCTTTGTGTCTACCAATTTTGGAAAATTGTAAATTGTTATTTAATTTAACAAAAACAATAAGATATTTTTTTGAAAATGTTGATGTATATAAGTCAAAATTTGAACAACTATTAAGTTAGAAGTAGTTCAAAGTCCCAACCATACTCACCAAAACAAATATTGTATTTATTTCAGATTTTTAATTTGTTTTTTTAACGAGTAATTTCATTTACTAAAGATATAACATTATTTAATTATTTAATATAAATAAAACTGTAGTTGTCGACTAATATTTAGGAGGCTTATTACTAATTAATATTTTTTTAAGAAAGGGACTACACTTAATTTTCACTAACACCTAATAGTCTATAGAAAAAAATTGTACGAGGCTACAAAATATTTTTGCACTGGATCTCAAAACTGTGATTGCGGCACTAGTTAGGTTAGTAAGTTAGTTAGATAGTATTATAATACATCTGTATTTAGTTATTCTGTAGTTTGCCTAATATCATAAAAATTAAATACTTTAGGATTTTAATAAAAAAACCTCAATTAAAATTTGTCTTACTTAGACAATAAGGCTAATATCGAATGTAAACATAAAAATTAAAACTTAAAAGAAAAACATCGATCTCACCCCATTTACTAATTATTTTGCATTTATTCCCGTGTAGATCATTATTAATACTTATAATGTGTATATAGTGCAACTGAATGAGTGTATACCAATTGCACATGAACTTTTTACTTGTAAGAAATCTAATATTATTTTATTATTTTAAAAATTTTTATTGTTTTTTCTGCCATAATATATATTTAATTGGATTAGATATTACCTATACATTTTTTTAAAAATAATTTGTAAGTTTAATTAATTTTTGTCGATTATTGTTTAATAAGCAGTCAGCGGAATCAACATAAACAAATGTCCAACGGAATCGATTAAACCCCTATTTTTTGTATACCCACGTAATTACTAATAATTTTCTTTGATCAATAGTTAAAATATTTTTATATTTCTTAATTTTTTAATTCCCTTGATATTAAATCAATCGCATTTTCTTAAAAATTAGCTGATATTGTGTAACTTGCTGAGAACTACTGCTAGACCTGGGAGTTTACTATTATGACGTGTGTAAAATATTGATTTTATAGTAAATTCTACCACCTACAACAGCTTATATAGAATAATTCAAATTATTATTATTAGCAAAAATTAATAAAAGAATAAAGCGAAAAATACCCTATACCTGGTATTGAGCACAAAAATGTTCAAATCCACATAAAATACTTTTTTTTAGATTTTAAGCAGAGCGATGAATGTATTGATTTTACAATAATGTATTTTTTTTTTTGTGTCTGTCATTATGTTTTGAGGCGGTAAAAAAAGTGCTTTAATTTTATCCATAGGCATCTTTTCCGGTAGGAAAGTGAATATAGTTGAAGCTTTGGTGGTCTAGTAAAAAATGCCCAAAAGTTTTCAAACGCTTTGGGAAAAACAAGAAAATTAAAGGAAAAAGGGGAATTTTTACGCTAAGCCAATTTTTAACAAAATTAATTTTGTTTTTTGGTGTAACACCAAAAATAATGACAGTAGATATATGAAATTTTCATCAAATGCATTTTTAAGCATTTTCTATACACAGTAAAATGTTCAATATATTTTGACTTTTTTTAAACTGCGATAATAAATTTTTGACTTCTTTTAATTTTTTTTTATTATCGTCGATAGAATATTTTTCAATTGCTTAAAAAACTTGAAAATGTACTACAAAGTTCTTCATAATTTGTTGTAAGTTAAAATTAAAAAAGTTGAGCGTAAGTCTATAATAGTTTTTTATAAGCGTCTAAAGTTAAAATTTTGACAAAATACATAAAAATTACGAAAATTTACAGTTTTTTTTTTAGGAAATTTATAAAAAAATTTCGGATTAAATATTTAAAAATTCAACACAATATTTTTTATAAGTTATCCTACCTTTCACAAACAAAAAAAAATATCGAAAATTCAATTTGATATTTTATAAGCGTTTGAAATTAGACATTGGATATTCACTGGTAAACTACCGATTTCTCAGGGAACGATTTTTTTTATTTTTTTGTAATTCAAAAAGTTCTAAAAGAAATAACCTTAAACATTTAAAATTTTTATTAAATGCAGAGATTATCATTTTCTATTCAACAAACAATTTTAAAAATATTTTCACACTTTTTAAGGTAATTTTAGGTTTATGAAATTTTCAGTTTTTTAAATTTATTTTCTATAAATATCGATAAAAAAAAATAACGTTGAGTCAAAATGCTTGAAAATTTAATACAAAGTTCTTCATAAGTTTTTGTAATAATAGCAGTTCAAAAATATAAAAAATACATATGCACAATGTTTTTTTATAAGCATTTAAAGTTAAAATTTTATCTAAAATATCAAACATTTGGAAATTGTTTTATAGTTAAAAAATGATTAAATGTTTAATTTTTATAGCTAAAGATTGAAAATTTAAAACAAAGTTTTTTTGTAAGTTGTTCTAAATACAACTTAAAAATATTTAAGATGTATAGGCACATTTTGTTTTATAAGCATTTAAAGTTAAAATTTTAATCAAAATTCATCAAAATATCGAACATTTGCAAATTGTTTTGTAATTAAAATTATATAAAATATTCAATCTTTATATTTAAGGATTGAAAATTAAATACAATATTCCTTGTAACTCGTAAATAGTTCATGTTTTAACAAATAAATCTGAAATATATAGTTGCATGGTTAATTTTTATAAACATTTTAAGTTCAAATTTGGACGAAATTAAATTTTTAAATTTTAAATGAAGAATAACGATGTTAGTTATTTCGTTGTATTTTAAAATTATTTTCGTGGGTGCTCAGACGCAAATCTAGGAATGAAAAAAGGGGGCTAGACGGAAAAATTTACTTTAAATACATAAAAGCATAGACAGTAAGTTTAAGTTTTTATAAGTAATGAATATAAATTCATCAAACATAAATATTATAAAATAATACTATAATAAAAAATATCTTTTATTGCATATAATATTATATAATAACTAGGGTTCGATTTTCAATGCATTTCCGTCTTTTTTTCGGAATGTCTGCACGGTGCTTTTTAAACTACAATTAATGTGTTTCAAGTACTCCATATTTTAACTTCAACATTTTTTGGGGAATTTTTGACGTTTTTAATGCAATTTTTAATTTTTTAAGACATTGTTGAGCTATTTCTCGTATTATGACTAAAAAAGTTGTCTTCATTGATTCATTGAAATATAAATATAATCCTACGTAATATAAATAATTCTCATTTTGAACTATATAACATCAAGTAATCTGGTTTTTAATTAGATAAGCTGAAATTTATGTTTATGTTACACCAACCTATTAGATAGCTGATTTAATTTATTTATTTTATTTAATTTGATTTATTTTCAACTTTTGTCGGAGTATTCTCTTATCAAGCTAATAATTTGTGTGAGTCTGGTTTATGTTTGATTTTGAAGTCTGTGAATAAGTTTAGCTATTGTTTATCTGTTATTTCAATTTTTTGAGAGTGAGGTTACTGTTATAGTATGATAGGTTTGAGTGCTTGACGATGTATTAGTATTATAATAAATATGAATTATCTTTAATTTCGTTTGTATTTGTTTCATTTTTGGTGTGCATCGTATTTGTAATTTTACGATTTTCTGTAGATTTTCGAAAATTTGACATCCGTGGTAGTTGGTGGTATGATTTTCATTGTATTATACACAATTTAGAGGAAATCACGACTTTTAGTATAGGTGGTAATTCAGTGGTTTTTGTTGCAGCAGACACATCTGATATGGTTTTACAGTATGTTCTGGTGTATAGCCATAGTTTTGGCAATTTAGATAATGAGGTGCCTGTTTGTTGATTCAATGTGTTTCTATTTTAATTTTAGTGTAGAAAGAATATTTGAGTTTGAATACATCTTTGTTATTTAGTGCCGGTTCTAAATTAATAAAAAATAGAAGTAACTAAGCTGATTTAGTGTTTTGGATGTTCCGCAGAGGTGGACCCATGGGTGAGGGTGGTTGGGGTCAGCTGATCCAAAATTATTTTTCTCATTATTATGTGGCCCCTATTCTGGCATAAATACAATTTTATTTGAACAAATATGTACAATAATAATGATTTTAAAATTATATACAGGCCTTTCTCAAATTTTTATAATATTTTATTGTGACATAATATAGTAAATTGTTGTTTCTTTTATGAAATATATAATTGTAAATATTAGAACACAAACACTAATACTGTTATACTATGTATATTGGTTTATTAAAAAAAAATAATTATTATGGATATATTTTCCCTAATTCTATTGTTGTGTTTCCTAATTAAGAAAAGTACCAACTATAGATTCATTTTTCTATCATAAACCACAGTCAAAGTTGAAGATCAAAACAGTTTTTTTAAAATTAAACTTGTACACGTACTTGCACAAAAAATACAACATATATACATATGTACATCATTGTAAAGTCAATACGTATAGTTGTTTCTTAATCCAAAAGACTATTCGCTTAAAAGTATAAAATTAGTACAATATTATAATACAAATCAAAATTCGAGTTCTCATTAATATATCATATAATACACAATATTATACCTACGCGTAGCGATACATATATCAATATTGATGGTCTTTAGAAAAATAAACGGGCCCGAAATCTACCATAATACTGTACCCGTTATTTGGGAAATTTGAATTACTCGATGCAACGGCGTAAGATGAAATCCGATTATAGTATTCATTTTAAATTATTCAAACGTCGAACGCACTATACATGAACAAGCAGCACTAATGCACTATAGTAGATTACAATTTGAACGAGATTGATATGACCGTCGGGGAAATTCTCGCGAACATGATCGATACCGTGTGGTGTCCAACGGAATTAAAACTACGTTTGAGCGAGTACTGGAGAATGTCATGGACATGGAATTGGGCAAAAATGACAGACTTGACTTCAATACCGACATATACGACAACAGTAGGATGATGGATATCGTAGACTTGACCGTGGACAGTTTGGTGCAAGTTATTGTGTCGGAATCGTTGCAGTCGTCTCCGCATGACGTATACAGTCCGTTGATACCTCCAACAATTGAACAGATAGACCGTGCGCTGACGATGGAACGATCAGTGATGTGGCGTCGCGGGTAGTGTACGTTGTTCCGACTAAGGGGAAAGTGGTGAAGAAGTCATTAGGTATTCTGGTTGGTTAGCATGAACTGGAGTTAACACCACTAACACACGCGACCGCTACGTGGAGGGGTGTATAACGGACCGGGCGTGTTGTCCTGTGTGGTTGTGTACCGAGAAAAACTACGTTTACAGACAACAACATCTTCCACCTTTAGGTCAAGGACATCAGAGACGACGGTGATGAAGCGGAGGTACGCGAAAGTGCACAATCTCACGCGCTCGGAAGACTAACGTCATCTGATGGTTCGGGAGTTCGATTGTATTTGGTAGCTTCAAACAAAAATAATAAGAAAAACAAAAGCTTGTGAAAATTGGTCATATTCAAAATCATATTATATGGTTGTGAAATGGAATTTTGAAAATCTAAGTCCAATGCGTCGCCTTGTAATAAGTGTTTCTCTTTCAATAAAAAAATAATTTTGGAAATCGGATCACTCTACGATGCGTGCAAGATTTTTCTGTAAGGCATGTTTTTGAGTAAAAAAAACAGGTTATGCGCATGCCCCTTTAACCAGGTTTTCAATTTACAAAAAAAAGAAAATACACATTTATTCACTGCGCACAATATAAACTGTGTAAAGATTTTTACAAGCACACAGAAACAGTATCTTAATACACACATAAAAAAAATTAATGGTTATGTTATCTTTAAAATTACCTGTTAATTATTTGTATTTGTTTCAGTTTTTTATAACACTAACTTTCTTGCAAGTGATGGTAAAAATCTAAAATGTGAATGCAAAACGAAAAATGCTTAGGTACTGCCTTAATAGACACAATAACCATTAGATATTGGCACAAATGGGGGGGAGGTTAATAGGGAATTACATTGACGGGGCTCAAGCTCTTCTATCTTTTCACAACAACAAAAAAATTCCCACAAACCGCCTCCACCGCATCAAATTAAAATATTAATAAATATTAATATATATATATATATATACATATATTTATTATTAATTAATAGGTAACTATAATATTAAGAAGCCTGCGTGTGACATGTTTTTTGATCAAAAACATACCTTCAAGTTACAGGAAAAAACTCTCGTGTCTCTTAGGGTAATCTGATTTCGATATTATTTTTTTTATTAAATGAGAAGAGAAACACTTTTTACTTGGTGCATTCGATTTTGATTTTCAAAATTCTATTTCAAAACCAAATAGTAATAATTTGTAAATGAGAAATTTTCATAAGCTTTTGTTTTTTTTAAGCTACCTAGTCAAAAACCAAAGTCCTGTAAGCGTAATGTGCCCTGTAGAAAATCGTCTTCATTCTCACAAAAAATAAAATGAATTAAATCAGACCACTCTACGAGGCGTGAGATTTTCCTGTAAAGCTTGTTTTGAATAAATAATCATACTTACACTAACCATCATTGACGACTAACACAAATATTATGGGCTGCGGCGACGAAATTACATAATGCCTAAATATTGTCCCTTGATAAAGACACACGAGTAGGCCCCTTAAATTGATTCTGCTGTTAAAGTTAGCAAAACCATTTCCATTGAATTACAAATTTACATACACTGTATTTTAGTATTTAAAATGGTTAATAGTGGAGAAGGTCGCAGAGAAAATATAGAAGAGTCCATAGCAGATAAAAAAATAAACGTCTATACGTCGCTTCGCAACCGTAAAACATAATTTATTTTATTAAAATATATTTAAAATGTTTAAAAAATAAAATGTTAAGTACATGTTTTGGGGGAGAGGGGCTAAGTTTTAAAGTAGAAATAAATCGGGGTCGGAAAATGGAGTAAGTCCGACATCGATAGGGTGACCTTTGAACGTTACAGCACCCAGATTTATAAAGTTTGGCTTTGTGCCAAAGAAATATGGATAAATTTATTTTTAAGGAATACAATTAATGATAAATTGTTACAAATCGGGTACTAAAAATTAAGTTGGTCTGATGATTGGTGTATAAATGATAACTTATGGGTACGAGAACGACTCTAGTAGGCAGTACTCACCAAAATTATGTAAACTATACAATTTTTAATTTATTTCTGCAGGTGTTTATGCGTTTATGCGTTTTTCTTTCTTTGTATTTTAACCGCTGTTTTAAGTTTAAGCGGAAGTTATAAGAAATTCTTAATAAAAATCATGCTATATTTTATATTTTATCCAGGATAATAATTATTTCAAACTTCAATCGTTATAGTTGAACTCTGAAGTGAAACGTTCGTATCTCGTTTCCCGCTGGTCGTTTTAACTATAGTCAACTGCAGCAGCTGTTACGCCTGTTGCCTGTTTATCTTACTGTTTATACGCGCAGACGAAACGGTACAATTATTATTATTCGTCCTTTACGCGATCGATTTCCTGTCGTTTATCAACATCGTACAATGACGTACATCCGCAGTACGCACTCTGGACATGAATCATATGTTGTATTATATGTCGTGCACCTACTCCGATACTCGTTTAGTCTTATATTTTATATTATAAAACATCCGAAACGATTGTTTGTGCTAGTGCCAGGTATAATAACCATAATAGTTGTAGGTACCCAATTACCGAATCATATAGGACAATATAAGCTTAAATATAGCCGTATTATAGGCGTATAGCACACTATTAATTGCCGCATAGAGATATCCTAAATCGTAATCCACCGTCTATCGATAGTGAACATCGAAATCGCTCGATTGTTAGCCAGTAGGTTTGGTCGTAGCAGAGTAACAGCAGTCGCCTGCAAGACTGCAACCGCCAACTCGTCGACCGTCGCCACAAGCCCGTTATGCCTACAATAGTTTATTACAGCTGCTGCTCCTGGTGTCCAAGTCCTATTGTAAAAGTAATAACATAATTATTATTGTACCTATCGCGGACTCATGTAGTGACCGATACTGATACTCGCCGCGTAACTGTATGGGCAATAATATTTTAATTTTAATCGAGTTGCCCGTGGGCCGTGACGGAAGTCGCTATCATTTACGACAATACAATATAATACGGGCAAATTCCGGGTCCGTTTCGTAATAATATTGTCGATTGTTGTTATTAATCAACATAGTATGATTAATCGTGCTGTGACGACGTTCGTTTCCGAATGCCGTTGACGATGTTTGACGACTCTTCAAACGCGAATTGTTACGACGGTGGTTCGATAGCCGTAAAAATAACTGCCCAAAACTGGTACGTATTCACTTAAATTACATTAATAATAATGTTATATTATCTTGATGCTTTGTATTTCTACTTTTTATCAATAACAATATTGGTGTGGGCTTGTAATCATTTTTAATTTGTTTATGTCAACTTTTGATTTGTCTTCAGGCAGGTTATTACTTTATAAAACAAATAATTTGTACCTTCATTAGATATACTATGTAAAATCGTCGAAATTAGTTTATTTGACATAGAACAATCTGCATAGATACCTATACCTATTACATAATCATTGTTAAAGATTATATTATATACCTATTGCAAAATCAAAGTTACCCAGAAAATGAAGAAAAACCTATGTAGATATGTATGCAATGAGCATTTATTATTTTTACAGTAATTTTTGGTAAATACATGTACATATTTAAATGTTTAAAAAAAAATTATTCAATATACGAGATAAGACACTTTTTGGACACTTGAAAGAGTAAAGAAAAAGAGATAGTAGAGTACATGGATCAGAAGTGGATCAGTTGAATCATATTATATCATATCAATAATAATAATCTTTTACATAAGTATAATTTAATTTACAATATACGAGTATAATATAACAATAAGTTATAAATTGAGTTGTAATTAAATAGAATGCATTAATATGTTACAGCAACAATAAAATAAGAAAAGATATACAAGGAAGTATTATAGTACCTATGTTGGGTATTATCATATTTAAAAAATATCCAGCATTTCAAAATAGTCTTAAATGCAAAATATTATATCATTTATGCTTAAGTATATTACAAATAACTTAACGGAACATTCAATTTTCAATGGAAACTACTTGCTAAGTCTGAAAATGAATTGTGCAATAGATATATGTGTTATTAATTGCATGCCAATTTTTTGATTAAACATTTTGAATTATTTGACTACATAATAGTAAAAAAAACACATACGATATTGCTACAATGTATGTTGCATTGGAGTCATAAAAATCATAAAAAATTGTTTTGTGTTTAAGTTATAGAGCTTGAGTATCATATAACAAACTTGTTTATTCTAATTAAAAGCATGGTAAACTATAATAATTTAAGAGCATGTTAATCATGGAAGTCTTTTTTAAATAAGCTTCAAAAGCCAAGTTTTGCTAGAGCCTTAGATATTAGTTACCTATATTTATATTATATTATTATTTATCTTAAAACTATATATAATTCAATATTTAAAATTATTGAATTAATCTAAGATAGTGATTTCTTCAAGTTTACCATATCAATTTTGTAAAATGAGTTACATAAGGAGTTACATTAGGTATCATTAGCTTAGATTTATCACATATCAAATTTAAAAAATCAATACCAAAAAGAAATATTAATTTTTCTTTTTTAATTGTTGATTAGTTGAATTATTAGTGTTTTTTTAAGTATTCTGTGAATAGTTAGGTCCATATTAAAAAAAAAACTCTTTTAAATAAGTGAATAAATTATGAAAACTTTTATCCTGCCTTATACATTGTATATTTTTATTGTGCTTACTTGTATTAAATTTATTTTGATGAGATGTATTGAGGTATATCTATATTCATTTTTATACTGGCTTAATTCCTTTTTTATAAATATCTCCTTATATTACATCTAAATTAATTCATACTCTTATAATATCTTGCTGATATTACTATTTATTTTACATGGTTGGATTCTAAGTATGTTAGTAAATAATAGCCAATACCTTGATAATTGATTTTTATAGAATTTCTACATATTGTTTTATCATCTAAAATTAACATTAATTTTACTATCATATTCCTTACATACCAATAGTTATAAATCAGTCATTTAATATCAAGGTTAAGTGTTTGTTGTAACAATATACAAAACAATTAAGTCAACTTTACCTTCAACCACATTTTTTGTTTGAATATTTTAAATATAACTTATATTAATTTTTGTTTCCATATTCATTTATCAATCTGTTCAATAAAATAATTGTTCTTGATTTTTAAAATATATTTTTTAATCATTCCTAAGTAGGTACTTATGCTTTTTGTTATCTATAGTTTTGTATATTTTTGCATTTAAGTATGTAGTATAAAATTCTAAATTCTTAATATTTAAATTACATTAAGTAGAAGCTTAATAGATCTCTTATTTTAATTATTACCGGTTTCATGAAGTTATTTTGTTAAATATAATCATTTTAGATGTTATATTATATACTTCACACAATAATATACTACCTAATTTATTTAGTAAAAATATTTTTTTTTTATACTGTAAGTTATGATACTAAACAAGTAGGTATTCAAAAATGTTCTGAGAATATGTTAATTTGTCCAAAATTCCCCTTTTAAAAACATATAAATTACTTATATTAAATTTGAATGAAGTACCTATGTGTTATATAGTATCTCAACATAATATTATTATATTTTTTTTAATGTTGTATTCAGTATTTAGATATTGAATAAAATATTATATTAAATATATCATACATAATTATTAATTTGCATTATGTAGTTGTAGTATCAACAATTATATTTTTTACATTTCAAAGCAGTTGAAATTTTATTAGTATCCAAGTCAAATGTTACATTTAGATATTTAACTCTAAATAATATTTGCAACTTTTTTAATTGAAATGTGCATTTTAATTTGCAGTTACATTATTAAACAAATTATGGATCTTAATTTTAAATTCTACATTTTATAATTATTTCGTTAAATTAGAATTTCAATACTTATAAATAATTGATTTAATAACAATTTTTAATATTTACATTATAACAATATTTTAACTGTTTTACATAGTTTTTATTTCAATGCTTCACAAAAATAAATAAATTATTAAACGTTATTGTATTAAAAAAAAAAAATGTATGTATATTTACTGTTTGCTTATATAACTAAACTATTAGAGGTAAGTAGTTAAATATTTATATTTTGTACTAATAGTTTCCTATTCAGTATGGTATTATGGTATTTACTTTTAATTAACAGGATTCCACAAGTGCAGGTTTTTACTTGAATTTTTTTATTTTATAAACAGATTACACTTGTAATTGCTTTCTAGTTAGTGTTATATTCTATACATAACAGTTTAGTATTCTAATTGGTTAAGATTCAGGAAAGTGCTAGATATGGTCCAGTTGCTATAATAGTGGTATGACAGGTTGCTAACAGCGTTATACATTTTGTATTGTTTTCTCCTTGTTAGTGTTGCCATATTCTGTTTTATTTAATCCAGGACAAACATTTTTTTATAGTTTTCATGGAAAGAATCTTACCACTTTTTCATGGTCAACCACCAGTTTTAACATCCAATATTTCTGTTACTGGAATACCATACATAATGGTCAATACTCACAACATACATTGTGAAAAAACTTACTCAATGTTCCAAATCTAAACAAGTATCCAACAAAATAATCAATTAATAATAAGTGATAATAAAAATGAAAAGTTAAAACGATAAATATATTTGTCAATAATTGTTATCAAATTGGGAAAATAATTTTTAAACAGTGTTTGCCTTTCCATCAAGTATCTATTTAACTTGATGTCTTCATTTTCTATAATTTATCAAAAAAATGATTTTTCTACTAGAAATGTTTAATAAAAGACAAAATGTTGACATTAATTATGGAAAATTAATTTAGGAACAATTGGCCATCCCGAAACACTTAATCTAGTGATGAGACACTATATTTAAAACTCATACATTCCCAGAAATACAGAGACATATGGCACCCTTACTCTTTGTAGATTGTGTTTTCCACAGTACATGCCACGCATTAAGGTTATTGATAGATTGTAGTTGATTCTTTTATAAATTGTAATACAAATTTATTACATAGTTGTTTTTTCTTCTCTTATTTAAAGGATGTGAACTATACATGAAAATGGCACTAACTGATGATGGAGATAATAAAGAATGGCTTCAAAGCCTTTTAGTGGATGTTCAACTTGAACATTTTCTTAGTCGAATCATCGACGAACTTCAAGTGAGTTTCAAAATATTAACGATATTCTTATAAGTCATAATTGTTAAAATAATAATGTAGGTATTAATTGTATTTTTAATATCTATTTAGATAACCAGATTAACTCACTTTGAGTATGTTAAACCAGAAGATTTGGAAAATATTGGTATTAGTAAACCAGCAGCTCGAAGGCTATTGGAGGCGGTAAAAAAACGTAAAGGTGCTGAGCGAAGATATAAAATTTTGTCAATTTTGGGTGGAACACAAGCCAACAAACATTCAACAGGAACACTAAAAAAAAATGCATCTTTAACTGAATCTGCTCAACCATCAGCTCTATCTCTTACTTGTTTAATCCTTGAAAAGGATATAAAGTAATTATTACTTTATCTTATTATTTAACTATTAATTAATACATATTAATTATAATGGTTATGTTTAGGTTATCTGAAAAAATTGGTGATGGTTCTTTTGGAGTCGTTAGTCGTGGAGAATGGACCACTTCAACTGGGCGTGTTGTTCAAGTTGCTGTCAAGATGTTAAAACAAGATGTACCGTCATTACCACAAATGTTTGAAGACTTTGTCAAAGAAGTTCAGGCTATGCACACATTAGATCATGTGCATCTTATAAAGTACTTTATTATAAATAAATTTGTATTAAGTGAAAATTAATTTTTAATAATTAAGAGATAAAATATTAGGACCAAATACAAAGATTATATTTTGGACGTACAGTTTGGATAGTACTATAGTTGTGATATTATTCATCAATTTAATACTTATTATTAATATTTGTTTTTTTTTTAAACAAGTGGAGTTCCGTTAATTATTTTAAAAACTAAACCCCACCAATAAATATTTAATTATTAAGTATTATTTTGAAAGTAGCCAGTTATTTTTCTTTGTTTTTATTCAATAAACTTTTTGCATTTATCATTAAATTTTATTTGGATCAATAAGAAATCACCAATGAGACTTAGTTGTTCAACATTTTTTATAATATATTTTGTTGTATTAAACCATATTTAATGGATTATAGTTGATATTTTCGTAAGCCTAAATATATTATATTTTATACTGATATATATATATTTATTTTTACAAGTTATTTTATTGTACATTTTTTCTAATATATGGTTTCTTTATGAAAAGTTATATCTAATTTTGTATGTTTAGGTTGTATGGAATTGTTTTAACTCAGCCAATGATGATGGTAACTGAACTAGCTGCTTTAGGTAGTCTTAGGGACTATTTAAGAAAAAAATGTGGCCATATTATGATCACTGATTTGTGGGAGTATGCCCTACAAGTTGCTACTGGTATGGAATATCTTGAGAAAAAAAGGTGTATACATAGGGATTTAGCATGTCGAAATATATTGCTTACAACACCTCACCAGGTACACTTCTTACTTATTATTGCTATAGTTTATACTTTATACATTATAATCTTAACAATTATTAACATTTATACATAAACTAAATTATTTTAACTTAGGTAAAAATTGGTGATTTTGGATTGATGCGATTATTACCAATGGAAGAAGATTGTTACGTCATGACTGAAAGACGTAGAGTACCATTTCCCTGGTGTGCGCCAGAAAGTTTACGTATTAGACAATTTTCACATGCTTCTGATACATGGATGTATGGGGTGGTACTTTGGGAAATGTTTACTGGGGGTGAAGAACCTTGGGCAGGTCTTGATGCTTCTCAAGTACTATTCAAACTTGTAAAAGAACGTAAGCGTTTAGAACAACCAGAAGCATGCCCAATAAATTTATACAGATTAATGCAACAGGTAAATTAACAATATTAAATTCTTTCTTTAAATGTAAATAAAATTATTTTCATATGTTCCCTATAGTGCTGGATTCTAGAGCCAGACGAACGTCCAAGTTTTAAGAGCATAAGAAATTATTTAAAAAGTAACTACCCAAACATTGTCAAAGTTACAGAATCATCTTTGTTATCCCCTGAAGGTTTTGATGACATAAATAAATTAGAAATAGAAATAAATGATAGAATTATTGTAATTGATGGACAACCTGATTATTTCTGGTGGAAAGGACAAAATTTGAGAACTTTTCAAATTGGGAACTTTGCTAGGTAAGATATGGTTTATATTATGTTTGTAGTAACAGATGATCATAATTCAAATTAAATTAATAAATGTATGTAGACGATCAGTTGATCCAATGAGACGGAAAGCATCAGATGATATCAGCAAACCCCTTCGAAATTCTTTTATTCATACTGGCCATCATGGCGATGCTAGTGGAAACAATTGGGGCTTTCATGATAAAATCGACCAAGTCTATTTGAACAATCCTATGGAGCCACCAGATTTGTTAGGAGGTCGACCGAGAGTTGTTGAAATTGGTCCTCCTATACTTCCAAGTCGAAAAAATACTAGTCCTAAAAAAAATTCAGACGTAGTTGAAAAAAATATACGATCCAAAGCAGAAAAATCCAAAAATACTGTGCTTACATCTATACTTCCATCAAATAAACAGTTCAACTACTCCAAGCTTATAGATGGTCGTAAAAGAAGCTTAAGACCGGCTCCTGGTAGACCTCCTGGTCCATTTCCTCAAATTCTTAATAGTGAACAAGTTTTGGTTGATTTAGATGGATGTACACCACCACCAATAAATCATAACACTAGTAATTCTTCATCCATCAACTCAAATTTATCTATTCTTGATCAGCCAATTGATGTCGCAGAATGTACGTATTTTTTAACTATTATTAATTATATGTGTAAAGTCAAAGCTATTGACTTATTTTAATGTTCTTTTTTCCAGCTGATAATTCTGAAACATTTAATTATAATCACACATACACAAATGTCAGTGGATTATTTTCTTCTGAACAACCTAGTGATCCATTTGATACGTCCATCTTTGACACTACCTCCGATGGTGCCCAAAAATCTTATTCTGATGCACATGCTTTACAATACAATGAGTCTGTGTTGACTAATATACCCAAACTTGATATAAACTTTATTGCTGAACTTGAAAAAAATTTAGGCAAAAAAGAAGCTCAAGCCAATACTAATAATCCAATTGTGTTGGCACCTCCTAATGTGGGTCCAAAAAAATTAAACACCGAACTTTTAAATTCAGCTATTCCTCGACCTTCAAGTTCCATTAATAATCATAATAATGGTTCAAATACACCTAGTTATTATTCAACAACAGAACTTGATATGTCTTTATTCGTCTCTAAGTATGATTCAGATCCAATATATGCGGCCAATTTGAATGTAGCAGAAAATAAAGTCAAAGAATTGTGTATAAGTGATATAACATCACATAAAAATGTGAATAATTCAGCTTCCAATTATTGTAGAAATGATATGTATTCGAATGTCAAGACTGATAATTTAACTGTTGCCTTAAATTATAGTTCACCGTACTATAGTCCTCCAGTAGACCTGTCAAGGTACTATAGTCAAACACCCAACATGTACCAAATTGTTCCAGAGCAAAATACGGTAAATAATAATATAATAAAAATGTAATGACCGTGTTGTTTCCATCTTACAAAGTATAATATAGTAGATTTTTATTCATTGTAATTTATTTTATGTTAGATTTAATATTGCAGTCAATTGATTTATTAATAAAACTGTTATTAAATTTAACTGTTAGAATATTTTATCTGTGATCTTGTAAGATTTTTTTTTTAATTTTAAAGCAAGTTATGAGCATTATTAATTTAATTATATTTTGTATACTTAAAACTTGCTTATAAATTAAAGTATAAAATAAAATGATGATAGAACATAGATAATATTCTTTCCTTAAACATTTGATAATAGGTCAATTTACTACTAACCAATAGAAAATAGATTTAACTGAATTTGTTTACATATTTTGTATGACTAGGACACACATAATATGGTATTACATGTAAAAACAAAAGTGATTACCCAATTTTTATTAATATCTATATTTTTTTAGTCTGATTCCTCTGTTTCACAACTTTGTAGTTATTTTAATAACACAGTAACTGAAGAAGAATGTTTAGATGCTTTAGAAGCAACATGTTGGAATTTCCAGGAGAGTGTAAAATATCTAAAAATTAATAATCTTTTAAGGTAAGTAAATCAGTCATAATAACGGTAATACACATTTAAAAAAACAGTTTGATGAACAAATGTTAATAAATTATATTATAACTGGTATTTTTAGATTAGGAATGGCATCCAGAGAAGCTTGTGTTACTGCTCTGAACAACTGTAATTGGAATGTGGAAGAAGCTGCTTCCACACTATGTGATGCTGTTTGAATTCACCACTTATAGAAAGAAAAGGTTTCTCCACCAATGTTAGGAACAAATTTTTATTTTTCCCTAAGTTTCCTTATGTTTAATATTGAATTATTCAATTTGTATACTATAGTCTATATATTTTAAAATTAATAAGTATACCTGTGATAAAATGTATTTCCATATTAGGTAGTTAGCCATCAAAAAAGTATAATTTTAAATAACACTAAATTAGTATTATCATTCTAGATAAATGTATAAAAATCAAAATGTTAAGCATCACAGAAACTACTTTTAATTTTTTTTTTTATTCTATATTATTTTGTCTGTTAAATTATTTAGTCTCCATGTCTTACAAAAACATTCAATCTATAAATTCACTAGTGTGTTTAATAATTAATTTTATTTAAAACCTGCTTATAAGGAAAACTATAATTAAATTGAACAAATATGAATTGTATAAATATTATTGATCATTACAGATTAGTATTTATTGGATTTTCTCAAAAAGTCAGAATCGATCAAAATGCTAACTATGCTATGTTTAAATTTACTTCTTAATTCAGTATTCCATTTCATGCATTGATAGTTGTATTCAAATCAATTAATTTGTTTAATATATAAATATTACGTATCTAAGAGAACAATTTTTTTTGTGTTTAAACTATTTTAGAACAAATTTATTAAATCTCTAAATTCATAAGACACTTGAAAATGCATGTAAAGTGTAGTGTGGTTAACAGTTAAATTATTGTATACATTTATTCTACATCAAATAAGTATTTGTATACTCTTAATTTTATTTTGTTCAGATTACCAGCGTGTTCCTTTTTTTAATTTCATATTTTTATTTCATTAGTGTAATATTTAATCCGAAATAGCAAAATTTTAATTGTAACTTGTAATATTTTAATTTAATATATTGTTTACACCTAGTTACAAATCTACTCTATAATTTTTTGTGGGTATGATAAAGTTGTTGCCTCTTGCTATTATATATTTAATGATCAAAGTATGTATTATTCAGAATATTATATTGTTATTAATATTGACAACAATCTTTGTGATTTCACTATCTTAAATTTTAACATATAGTATTATATATCAAATTTACATTTAAATTTTATTACTACAATTTGTTTATGTCTATGTATCAGCATTATAAATTATGTTAAATCTAATGAAATGTGTATTGAAATTACAAAACAAAATTGTTTTTAACTATTTGTGTTGGTTTGTAATTTATTAAAGACATCATTTATGCCATATATTAATATATTAATCAGTTATTACTTATAACTTATAATGCTTGAAAGTAAAAGCATATAATTAGAACATAAATTTTAATATTATAGCCTTATGAACATTTGTAGTACATATTTATATATTAAGTTAAATTAATATAATTAAAAATAAATCTATTTCCTATTTAAAATTACAAAAAAAATATTGTTTACAAATGCATCATAATCTTTAATTACATAGGAATTTATTTTTTTTGTATTTATTTCATTATTGTTATTATTACATAACTATATAAACTTACTTTGTTTCATATAAAAGGTATTTATACCACTAGTGGTTTTGACTTTTCATAAAAAGGTGGACAGGGGAAGAAACTTAGTACCATGACACAAAAAAAATATATTTTCTTTTTCAAGAAAACTGAGCATTTTTATGTTTTTATTTTTATAATATCTTATAACTTACATATTTGCTGTTAATAATTGCCATAAATTATTGTTATTTGTATGTC
>JACXSJ010002968.1:0-32786 GCA_014851325.1 Pentalonia nigronervosa
TTGTTGTTGTTGTTGTGTAGTAAATGCGTTGTTTGGGTAGACGATAATAACTCGAACCCAGTCGAATATCGTTTTACCGATACACATTTTATATTATGCTATTACACGCGACAATAATTCGAAATGCACATAATATTACATATTATTATATTGACATGGTAGTGTGTAATTACAACCTATGGTATTAAAATATTATACCACAAACCACAGACGCGGGTAGTAAAGGATGGGGGCGAATGTATACATTAACCAAGTTTACTGCACAACCCCCAACCCCAAAACACAACCATTCCAGCGTGGTTTCTACGAAATATGTTGAATTCCGAGAACGTATTACTATATTAACTTTAAAGGGCAACTTGCCTTTTATTTTTTAATTTTTTTCTCGGCATGGCCAGCGAACGAGAATAATACGTTATAATATACGGTACGATGACGATGAATCTAATAATTAATATAAAGCGATCAATCGTTGTATTATTATTATTATTGTCTATTGGTTTGAAAATTCATGTAATTATGAACAATTGATGCTACCGTTTTTCCAATAATTACTATACGTCGTTTTATAATATTATTTTTTAGTAAAACGTGTACCAACGTTGTTGGAGTTTTTCTTCAAAGAAGAGCGTATATGCATAATAATATTGTACAAGCGCAGTGCGAAAAATGATGTTGCTGGACATTGGAGATAATGGCGTACCTTTATAGGTGGAGAGGTAATAGAGACATTTTTGACTCATAAAGTCTTCCCCCAGTAACCCATTTAATACATTTTTTTAACTATAATTTATGTGCGTGCGAGATACCAAGGACAATTCGTTAACAATTCCATTACTTATAATTTATTATAATATTAATAATTTTTTAAAAACCATGCCAATTATTTTTAAAAATAACTAAATACTGAATATTTCGAAGTTTTTATTTGAATTTGTGATTTGGTTAATTTTCGTATAGTTTAGTTCCAATACAAATAACTTGTACATTCAAAAGAATTAAAACACTTTCACCTAATATTGCATTTTAGTTTAATTGAATTTACCATTTAATTGTATTTGTTGTAGATTGATAACATGGTTGTGACGAGCAATAACGCTTATGTGGATTAGCCCTATTGCATAATATTAATAAGGAAATTATGAATTAACTAGTGAATTATATTACAGATTGAAAAAAAACGTACACACAAAAACTTAATTTTGTATTCAATTTATATTTTGCTTGGTATCAAATAATTAGGTGTTAAGTGTTACTTGATAAATATTGCAATAAAACAACTTTATACTATAGCACCACGGAGAGTGTAGAATTTTCGGAATGAATGGTTGTGATGTATTTACTTAAGGTTTTTAATGCTTAGATATTGTCAAACCTACATAAATATATATTATAAAATTATTTCCATATATAGAAGTATAAAACAATGAGTGTAATAATAGAAATGATTCTGGGATTAAAATATATTTTTCTCTCTCTACGAAAACTGTCTACGCACCATCGCCACTGATTAACAATAGATATTGTGTTACCTATTCTTTTACTAAAATATTCATTGATTTCATAAACTGTTAGATCTTGAATTGAATTTCAGTCAGCTAAATAGTAAACTTTTCACACATAGTTATCTTTATAAAAGACAGAACTTGGGTTGAAAGCGTGCACCGATTGTGCGAGGAACTGTGAAAGTCAGTCGTCATATAATTTAAAAGCACGAAATATGGTCAAATTGAAAATCGTTATTTTAGTTCCTGGTTAAAGTATAATATAGCATATCAGTGATGAAGCAATATCTCGTAAGTCACAAATGAAAATTATTCAGAAATAGAATGAATATAAGTAAAGTATTATAATACATGTCAAAATGATTAGTATTGAAATACTTGATATTTCTGTAAAAATGTCGATAACTGAAATACATTTTAAGTTTATAATATATTCTTCGGAAATAGTCAGTTATAAGACGTGAATACATAATATTATTATAATATTCTAGATTTTTTTCCTAAAAATGTTGATATGTGTATAATATATATATATATATATAAATCTCAAAATCTCATTTTTTACTTGTTAGGTGTTAATAAATATTCATGGTATGACTTTTAAGCATTTTTTTTTATGATTTTTATTTTTTTTTTTTAATTTTAAAGGGTCCGAAGAGTATATTATAACACAAATTACATTTTATATAAGTATATTATATCATCTATCAAGAAACTATTCAGATGCCGCATGTACAGTAAGTTTTTTAATATAATAATTTATTCGTTATCCGTTATATATTTTATATAAATAGGAGGGAATATCAAAATCGTCAGATGAACATTCTACGACTATTTGCATTCCACGTATCTGAATAATTTAATACGATTCTGATTTCTGGGATGGACTTTATACACACATGTAATCTGCAACAACATATGCGAAACAAATAAACTATGTTCTTCTATAGTTGTAATTCACGATTTTTGATTTTAAAATTTACTCGCGAAATCGGCTCGTACTTGCGACAGTATCAAACTACCTCACCATTTTTACGTAGTTGTATAAAAAATAGTTTTCCAAAAACAACCGAAATTTATCTACATTAAATGTTGTTAAAAACATTTGTTCAACTACGTCATATTAAAATTGGTCCAAATTTAGTGAACTATAACTCATCTCAATAAAATTATTCTTAACCACACAAATAATAAACGTCAATCGGTAGAACATAATATTATCAAGCGAACACTGTGAAGATACATCATAACTCGTTGTAAGCATATACTAAGAAGTATAATTAGAAAAAAATGTGAGCCACTAACTAATTAATATTTCTTATATAACCGTTAGGGCATAGGTGTAAATTGGGGGACTCTTAAAAGAATAATCCTCTCTAAATTAGCTGTAAGTCACCGACTCACCAGCCTAAAAATAAAATAAAAATATACTACTCACAATTAAAAAAAAAAAAAATGTAAAGGAATAAAAAAAAACCTAAATAAAGTACCGTCCTATGTGTCCTGATTTGAAAAAAATAGTAACAGTATATTAAAATATCTATAATTTTAGCTGAGGCACTCAGTGCTCTTGCGCCCCTTCCCCCGAATTATGTACTGGGTCAAACTCGGTTATAATTTATTATGCTCAGTGTCCATCCAACCATTGATGATAAAGCATTTAGATTGAAGTGTATTTTATATATTTCCTTAGTTTATTATACCAGCAGGATAAAATTAAAATAAAATGTACATTATTTGGTTTTTTTTTTACACTTTTACGGTACGTTTAGGCATTTGAGATCTTATTAGAACACAATTTATTAACTGCGCAGCCTTACATAATAATCATTAGACCTTGCCATTTAATAAACTACATTATGCATTATGCGTGGTGATAAATGTGTTTGTGTCCAACGGCAAATTCACTATTTTCATTCCGAATTTAGGCTCTACTATTATTATACGTATACGATCAAAAACAAGTGTAGAGTAATAATTGTAAAAGAACATTATGAAGTACGACTCTCATATATTATATTGAACTACCCCTAGTTTGAACTTTTATTTTCGGAATACAATGGGTTATTTTATTTATTTATTTATTTATTTATTATTTTTTTTTTTTTTTTGTTATTACCAGTCATCGTTAATTCATAATAAACCAAAACAGGTGGCATGTCGTGACAAACACGAGACTATTTATTATATGCATAATATTATACAGCACTCTTCTTAACAATAAGGGTTCGAAAATTTCTAATTTAAACACACACCAGTGTATACTTGATGCACATATTACATTATGTAAGTCGCGAGACCCGGAAAGTTACGCACTCGCAAACACAAATACACGAGTATAATGTGCGGAGGGTATTTTACCGTGTTCGTTTTTGTTGATAACTTTTTTTTAATTTTCATGATTTGAAAATATAAAGTATGTGCGTAGGTAGTAGGTACTATGAAAAATCATCAATAATCCAATATGATGAATCCACAATAGTCGTTGAAATTTGTGACGTTTTTCGGTTTATCCGAAGCCCGCTGAGTCGAATGTAATAATAATCATATACTCAAATATTATTTCGAATGGACATGGAAACCCCACTGTGCCAGTGTTTAAAGTCCAGAGAGTAGGGTCGGTGTTTACTTCACGAGAACAAACAAGACACAGGACACCTTGTATACTATTACAACGTAATGGTAGTGCGGCGGTGGCGTATTTGTTTTTAGTTAGTTTTTTAATTTTTTTTTTTTCGGCGAACAATGAATAATATAATAATATAGTGTGTACGCGTGTTTTATGATTAATTGAAGTAGAAGTTTTGATTAAACCGTATTTCGAAATTAATTTTCGTTCCGGCCTAGTGAACTAAACATCGCGAGAGGGTAGCAGGAGTGAGTGAGAGAGAGAGAGAGATATGCTACAGACGTGACCCGTGACAGACGGAGAGACGGTTCGTCACAGCTATTTTGTACAGTGTATATTATAATATAATTATAATAGTCGTTGTTGTTCGGTCGTCGTTACAACATAATTATTATTGTTGTTATTGCAGTATTGATGTGATGTGTGTGTGTGTGTGTGTGTAACGATTAAAATTTTAGTTTATTATGCAGTATTTCTATGCGGCTATATAGTCGTGAAAGGAGAAAAGAAAAAAAAACGCACATTTAACCACCGCCACACGTGGTTAGTCGTTTATTTATTAAAAGTCCACACAACAAACGCCGAACTGCTTTAAATTTATATTATTGGCGATTTTAAATGGAAACATATTATTATTATATAGGTAATTAGACTAGACAGAAATAAGAATCGTCTGCAAAAAACTTTGTAAATATATTTTGTAATCTTGCATCGCCTTGGTCAGAAGTGCAAAGTCAGTCTGACTTGAAGGCAAATAAAAAATTTCCTATAATCCGGTGGTACATTATATTAGGTAACCAAATACTGGATTCGTTCAAGAAGACGCGGATTTAATAGTTCTGGCGGAATAAAGAGTATTCCAAAACTCTTACGGTTTTCTCCTAAGGCGTTTACACCTAGAATTCGCACAAGTTAGTGGTGGTCATGTCGATGTCATCGACTAGAATTCGTTTTTCCGAGTAAAACGCCGTTGGTCAGTCGGCTAATTAGTGCCGTGTCTATCATAGGTCCTGAGGGAGGAGGGACTTTCAAGCACCCTTTAGTTAGTGACCCTAACTCAAGTCGGTTGATCGGGCTTTTAATTTAATCAATATGTATTATTGTGTTAAATCTACTGACAAATTATAGTACCCGGTCCGGCTGGTTCTAGAGCAAACCGTGCTGTTGACCAATCTGACTGTTTGAAAATTATATTTTGACTGGGCTACATAAAAATATAATATATGCATGTAATCCCGCCGATAATTAATATCGTACCTAGTTGTGGCACTGGCTGGCTTATGGTTTTTAATTTCCTCTTGTTTGATTCACAGCTTTTCGTATTCACAGCTAGTATAAATAAAACGGGTCGATTGTTTTTTTGTACAATATTTTCATAAATATGACGGCGATGCCCATTGTAATAATACAAACGCCCCGGACATTTACATTGGCAGTTTATTGACGAGTGTCGGTCGAGTCTGCGGGAAGAAGCATTATTTTATTTCGCATGTTATTATTGTTGTATACTTATTTTCGGCGGTTATTTTAAAACGTCACCGTTATATACAGTGCGATATTAATGCAATCGTGTTTTTTTTTTCGTAAACAATCGTGCCGGAAAAAGGCGTCGGATCTTGTTTCGTCGTTCAAACACTACGCGTCTTTTGAATCCGACTATTGTTCGCAGACCAAATAATACGACGAAAACGATTTAGGACGTCTTCTTGGCGGTCATCGGCGAGCGAAGTGCGCGTGGAATGGTCTGCAGCTGGAAATGTAGTGGCGCACTCTATTCGTGACGCCCAAATATTAGAAACATATATATTATTTTGTAGAAAAAACTATATTTTTCCGATATTTGATATTTAAACAAATTTAATTTGTGGACAGTTTTGTTATGACAAACCTACGTACAGCAAAAAACATTTTTTATATATTTTTTTTCAATAACTCTAAATTCAACTGATAGATGTAAATTATGTAAACCGCCTATAACAGATGTGCCTTTACAATAATTCTATACTAACCCCTAACGAGCTGGATTTTGAGGCCTGCGAGTATATTATATTATCGTAGAGATGACTATAATATTAGACAACCATAGCAGGCTGTTTCGTCTGTGAACGATTTTCCGACAAAATCAATCGACCAACACACTATACACGGTAAAATCAGTACATATTATAATATTATATTGGGATTTGGCACTCGGCCTGATCCGAACGTGAAACACCCATAAAAACCCTTAAAAATCAATCATTCGAAACCCATATAACCAAAATTATTTTATCAGAAAAACATCTGAATTCATGGAATTTCGGTTAACCCAAAACATAAATAATTTTTATTTTACAAAATTATGTATTAATTATTAAGAGGTTTTAGATAGAGAGGTTTAGTAAGAGATTTTATTAAATAGGTATTCAGTGCGATAACATAGGTGTATAGTTAAATGTTGCGTCAAATTCGTAATGCAAATTGGTTTCGGTGAATTTAAAACATTTATATACAAATAACGAAATGGTATAAAATAATTGAAAAAAATACCCTATGAACCATATTACTATATTGTATACAATTATATATAAGTAATTATTAGTTATATTTAATATAGGTATATAATATAACACTCAAACTTTTGACTTTTTTTTTTTTTATTCTGATGTTTGATCATTCGAATAAATGGTTTAGGCCTGATGATATTTTGTATATATTTTGTAACTGTTCTGCGGTTCTTCATTTTGACGTATCTCTTATATAATACGCGTATTGCCTGCATACGTAGGGCATAATATCATTGGCTCGTTCACCATCTAACTGTTATTGTTATTATTATTATTATTATTATTATTACTATTATTGTTACTGTGTAGGAATCGATTCCGGTAAGTAAATTACATTTCTCGGTCCACGTCGCGGTCGTGGCGTGCCAATCAAAAAGTCAACTCCGATAATGGTTTTCCGCGTTATTCGTCGACATCGTCGTGTCGTTGTCATCGAATTGTTCGTGTGCGCGGGATTAATGGCATGCACATCGTATCGCCGCCGAATGCCTCGCCCAAAAGGCAATTTTTCTACGCCGCTCGGTTAATTGATTGCGCCCTCTCCCCCTCCACCCTCCCCACCGTCTCCCCATAACCAATACCCTCGCGTACACACACCCACACACCCTTTGACGACCCCACGGCCAAAAGAAAAACCGGCCAATCAATCGACTGTTCTTTATACTTTGGTATATGTATATATTATAATATACGTGTGCGAGTGTGCTGAGACAACCGCCATAGGCACTGTCGCTGCAACTGGCTAAATTGGTCGGATGAGACAAACAAAAGTCATAACACTTCGAGTTGATGTATCTCTGATTTGTAGCAGACGACTATTGGCGAACCTCGAACTTAAACACTTGCGATCAACCAAAATATCATACGACGGCTAAAAAACCATCGTCTTTTTGGACAGTTATTGTAACACAATATAATATATTTATAAACGTACCATCATTTTATCGTCGATTCGGAACTCTTGGCGATCCGAATTTTCTTTTTTTTCATCCCCGCGTCGAACTTTAAGTTATTGCGACATGGTCGACAGCCGAATGACTAACTTTATCTTCCGTCGAGTTTTTTATCTTATTAACACTACCGCCTTCGATCGTTCTGTATAATTTAGGATATGGATTCACGAGCCTAAAGCTGATAGTAATCATGAAAATACGTCTAGTTAATGGTATTTTTTTTTATTTATATACAGCTGGAAATTATACACCCAACTTTTAGAGGTTTGAATAAACCTCTAAGATTTGGTGGATATATATGTTATAATTTCATAAAATAAAATATTTCTGTAGGTCCAGTTGTCGGTTTGCCGGTTATTATGTAGGTAATATTGAAAATTCAATAAAATCTTGTATTGGTATTCGTTTAGTATGTGACCTACTGTATAGGGTGATCGTTTTGTATGTGTGACCTACCGGTCCGATAATTAATTTAAAAACATTCAAATTAAAAATTATATAATTAAGCATTATTTTATTATTACAAATTACGGATTATATTCAATATCAGTCAAGATTAATTTAAAAACAGTTATTATTTAAAATTATATAATTAGGTTATTTTATTATTACAGAAAATCAGTATAAAATGCATAAAATTAAATTACATTTTTTGTACATCGCTTAAAAATTTTAAAAAAATTGTATCTTGCCAATTGATAGATCGATACCACGCCTCAATTAAATTACGTAGCAACATTTCAGCTCATGTTCCATGCATTTTTCGTAGGATTTTAGTTTTTAATACTCCCCATGAACATTCAATTGCTTGTGTGTGAGCTCCAGTAGTTGGATCAATAAAATTTTTTGAATGGTTTACTATTCTATGATCATAGCCTATATTTTTTAAACGAGAATATGCTCTCCATTCATCTAACATTATAATAGAACCAGGTAATATTTCTTTTTCGATAATGGGAATTAAAGTTTCTCTATCACGTTTTTCTACAACAAAAAATCTTCGTTCCAAATTATCTCCGATTTTGCTACATAATCTGAATACCCAGGGTCCTTCTAGTCTACGACCATAATTTCTGTATGATGTAGGTGAATTAGCTAGGTTTATTTGATTTTCTTGATCACTGTCAGAATTGAAGTGTGCCGAGTTATCTTGTACTTGTTCATGACGCAGATCACCTAGCAGCAGTCTTCCTCAGTTATACTTTCTTTTCCCTTTTAATAACGATTCATCAATTTGTACCACTATATTTTGTTCTCCCATCTATTCACGTTTTTCAAATAATGAACAACACACGTCTCTACGCAAATTAAACCAGTCAACAATGGTTGCATTTGAACGACCCGTCAAATCAGAAACAGTTTTTATGGGTAAATCTTGTGACCAATAACAAATAAGTTCTAGTATTTGGCTTAAACTGAAATTAGAATTGCATCGTGCATTAAGATCAGTATATGTAAAAAATCCATTTGTTGATTGAATTGATTTATATGTCTGACATCCTTTTGTGATACATCGTATAGTGCTGATTTCTCTAATTTCACATGTAGCCAATCTTTTTTTCCTCACGTACATCTTTGTTTCACCACGATATTTATGGCATAAATTAGTTTCGTTATTTTGTGGTAATAGTTTATTCTTTTGTAAAAATTCTCATACTGTTTTTTCAGAAGAAATAATCGCATACAATTCAACTGCCAACATTTTAAAGTTTTAAATACGCGATATCGAATTGACAACAGAACACGTACTGACAATATTGTCGATAATGTTAGAATGACAAAATATCTATTGGTAAAAACCAGTAATATATATAATATAAAATAACTATAAAGATAAGTAAGCATAGATTGTCTATACCTATAATATAGATAATCGTCTTGATAGGTCACACACTAAACCCAGTAATACAGGTAGGTCACATACTAAACGAATACCCTTGTATTTGTGTAATTAATAATTATTCTGTTAGTAAACTTCACAGAGTAATATCCGACTTAAAAACTAACTGAATATTGAAAAAAATGTACAATTATTTGGTCTGTATTATACCATAATATTATTTTAATACTTAAATTAGTCATTTCAATGATATCGATACAAAATCGGAAAATATTGTAATTGTATACTAAAATCATTAAACGAACTGACAAATTTTAACACAATATATTTTTAAAAATCTTACTTCACCAACAACTTTTATAGAACACCTTTAAATCTTTAAGTCGACATGTTTCTCAGTCAAGTGTAGCCAAATTTAAATATTAAAATTACGAAAGCTTCTTTATGTTTAATATTCTTTGTGTGAGACTGTATACATTCTCGTATTAATAGTATATCAACATAAATTTATACGTGTACGTGTTTGAAATATTTTTTAAAACTTCAAGAAAATCGATAGGTATCAAAAGTATTCAATAAATGTACCTATTTTATGCGTTTTTTTGAATTTTGATCGTTTGCAAAATTGAGATATCATATTGATAATATTTGTTTAATATTTGATAATGCGTTTTCGTATTTTACCGGTATCGCGTGACTCGTCGTAGATCAAAATGTATTTTCACTCGACAGACGAAAGATATAACTTTATCTGCGTTTTGTAATGAGATTTTTTTGTTCTGTGTGTGTTACATCCCATATAATTTATGTCGTAAAAAACAAAATAATCTCATTTTCAATTGCTAGCAAAAAAAAAAAAAAAAATGTATACATTTAAGTGAGATAAAAAAAGTCACCGACACAACACTGAAGATAGAGATCGTCTCTTTGTGTACAACAGAATGACAAAAAAAATTATTGTTCTACCGCCATTTTGCAAATCGTTGCAGAGAATACGCGCGAAAACATGTTTTGATAGCTCGTTTTAGCTACTGTACATAACGTCGTAATATGTTCTTTTTTAGCTTAGTCATTGTCCTATAAAATGTATCCGTGTACATAAATATATTATACGATATCAAGTTTGACCGAGATCCGAGACTGAAAAAGTAACTTTTATTTTGATTTTATAATTTTCACACGTCTATGTTATTTAAATAAAAAACTGGTTTTTAAATCAGTGTTTGGAGTGAGAGGAATCGCAGGGGGACGGAGTCCCTCTTCTTTTTAGAAATTATTTATGCGTACTCCTTCTAATAATATTCTTATCAATAAGACATTTAAATAATCAAGTATGGGCATTCTTTTTTACACTTTTGCATCCCCTTCTAATTACTTTCCAATTCAAGCACTGTTTTAAATATATATCATAGCTTAAAAATAGTGACTGATTCATAGATTCTTAGATATCAACAAAAAAAAAAAATGTTAATTTAAAATAAACTCGATAACCACCGCAAAATATGCAAAAAAACGAAATTACTTCATATTTTAACTACCTTAAATAATACTTTTTGTCATAAAATATAAAGTTATCTCCAAACAGTATTATTCAAAATTTTTAAAATAGCTATCGTTTATATAGTTTATCATATGAAATTTTAATGTTGGTATACGCATACAAGTGAGTTCTCGTAGATTAATTAATGTTTTATCACGAAACGCAAGTGCTATCCTTATTTTATGAAATTTCCTAGGGAAAAAACGAAGTACAACTTAAGCATTTTGACAGTCGAGGCATACGCCTTTAAAAAAAAAAACATTTCTATTAAAATTCTCAATTATCCAATGAATTTATCAAATATTTAATAATCTACGTTTAACTAATTATGTATGTCAGTTGGTCGAGAAAATAAAAATATTTATATATATAATAGTATCCACCATCATAGATCAAATAAACTATTACATTTAGTCCAAATCATTTAAATGTATGTGAATATTTTTTGAGTATATAATCTGAATAGTTTTTAAATACTAACTGAATGAATACTTGTTTTAATGCTTTAATAAATTTTCGTATTTTTGTATCTTAACATTCATCAATCATACTAAAATACAAGATTGTCCCTATCTAAATATATGATATATGTTATCTTTCAGAAATCAAAATAATTACGTAGACATAAAAATATATTAACTTATAGTATTCAAAAGAATACTACTCCGAATAATTTAAAACCTAAGTACTATTTAAATATTGTTAAATTGTATATTTTATGGCGTTCAGTATATCATAGTGTATAATTATTATTTAAGCTCAAATAATTTGAACAAGTTGGATTTCACTAACTAAATATAAATATTTTACCAGTGTTTATGATTCCGATGCGATTGCATGGAGGGGTATACTTTTCGGTTATCGTGACACGTTTTACTGGTAAATCCAATTATTATTCAGTTATCGCGTCTAAATGATCGAAAAAATAACTAAAAATATTATCATGTAATAAATATCTATATAAATCTTTTCTTCATATTAGTTGTGCGTGCAGTTCATATTATTTGCATGAAAATATGAAATGTTTTGATAAACTCTAGGTAGTTGTCTACGTTATAATCGGTGGCGGTCAAAAGAGATGATAAGGAGATGTAGATCCCCACATTAAATTGTTTTAAATAAGTATATTGAATAATAACATAAATATAGGTAAGTATAAAATGATAACTATAAATTATATTTTTATTGATCAAATATTGTACCTACTTTAAAATATCAGCCACATCCTCCCCATTCGGCATGAGAAAATAATGATTTGACAGCATTGGTTGAAATATTTTAATGGTCGATTAATGATTTGTAACTTTATGAGTGTGACGCACGAAAGACAAAAGTAATATCTGGAGTCAAAACTAAAATGTAATGTTTGTATAAAATTATCGACACAAAATACTATAACAATATTATTAAAACCGAGACATTGGAACGGGAGAGTCGCCAAATAAAAATGTTTTTAACATTCTCTATGATGAAGGTGTGTATCATCGTTGTGAAAGAAATACAAAAAAGAAAATATGAGACAAAGGTTTTGATATTATAATATATTAACAACAATAGAGATGAGCACAATGGTTACAACATTAAAATGTAATAAATATTGTGCCGAATAACATTAAATGAATTATTTTTATATTCTTTGTATTCGACTTAACTCATCGACATTGGCATACAATGTGCACAACATTCGATGTTATACTGTTTTTTTTTTCATTTTGTTTTTATATTATAATGTAGTATAGTGTTGACGCGCGAATAATTGAAATTATGGATCGTTATTTACGACTATTTATATGTATGATTATTTATTTTGAATAAGTTTCAGATTGATCGAGTTTCAGATTTTTTCGAATCTACCGGACGTGAGTGTACCCAATATAATATTATAGTAAACTGAAAACTACAATATTTTATGTCGTGTCACACCGCGACTATTCAAAGATAGATAGATATTAATAAGTTAAAAATTAAAATCAAGTTCAAACGTTAAGCCGAGTTTAACTAAGTTTTCAACTAGCAACTTATTTTTGGAATAAACTTTTAATTTAATAAGTTATTTTTAATGCATATAATGTGTTAACTTCAAGTTGATTCAAACTTCTAAACTCTAAGTATTTATAACTCATAAACTACTCATCTAAAATGTGTATATATACCTACCGATATATACCGAGATATATTCTGATTTAGAATAATAAACTAAAAATGTATGTTGTCACTTGTTGTACGATTAAAGTAAAAACATAAAATTTTTTAAAATGCATTCAAGTCTACCTCGACGACTTGAAAATAAATAAAAAAAAAAATAATTACATAACACATAATCGGTGTACGAAATGTTGACATTTTTAATAAATCGAATTTGTTTTTCTTCTTGAACTTTGAATTATCAAAACTGCATTGATATAACTTTCAAATGAAACATAACTAACTATATTAATTATATACAATAAAACATACTGAATACATAGTATTTTTTTTAATAGCCATAAAATAAATTAAATACAGTTTTATAAAAAAAAAATAATATTTATAAATTTGATAATTCATTTAGCATCAAAGTTCACTATATAATATCATTATATAATAATAAATAAATAATGAACAGGGGTGGATTGGTATGGATGGTAATGAGGAAATTATGAGGCATGTTGAGTAATATAAAATGTATAAATTATATAGCGGGGCAAATCGTATTTAAATTTATTTTTTGAATCAATGTATTTTCAAAGTTTGTCAAATTTCATTAGAGTGGTGTACACACAATGATACCATACTAACCAGTCCATCGAGAAAAAAACGTCTAACATGTCAGCAGCTATAACACTAAAACCTATGTAAAGATGTATGTTGCACAATTTTCAATACTTGGATACCTATATTATGGGTGGATGAGTAAAAGTATTCAAATATACATTTTCTTTTGACGAAAACTTAAATACAGCTGGGGCCGTATTCTATTCAATGATCGATTCGTTCAACGGTTCTGATTCAGATGGATAAAATACACCACAAAGTATGAGAAATAATGGCAGACGTTTTGAAGGCCCGAGGGTTTTAGATACGAGTTAGAGAAAAGATAATATTCGTGATGAAAAGTTTTTTTATAATTTAACTCGTCTATCGTGTTACACTCATACCAATAATCCGATAAACTAAACTCCACTAGCACAATTACGATATATTATTTGATGAGTGAAATTTATATGCAAATCTCCAATATAATAATAATAATAATAATAATAATAATGATAATAGTCATCAAGTTGTAAGCCTTTCTAAAAATGTTGCTAACCTATAAGAAGACTCAAATACATAAACAATTTATGTGATATTATTACCAAGGTACTTGATTGAAATATGGTATGGATAAAAAATGCATAACAATAATGATTTATTTCTTGATATTTTTAATTGTATAAAAATATCAACTATGAGTAACGGTTATCAATTATTTTTAATGATACAATAGTAAAAAATGTATTATAAACTTAAAGAATAAAATTATAATATATTATTATTTTGTGTTCATTATGTGTAACTCATGACAATTAATGACTCAGCAGGTCACACTTATAACGAATGCCTTGTATTACATTTTAAGCATTTTCCAATTATATTCTTCTAAAGTAAATATTAATATTTAATACAATTATTGTACACTATTATAGTGCTAAACATAGACAAAAAATATAACATAACTTAATATCATAATTATATTCCTGTCATATTTGTCACTTAAATCATGTGTGTGCTATGTGGGGAATAAAAAAAATAATATTAATTCAGAATTATATACACACCTGTTGCTTTTGCTGATGTTGCTGCAGTCATCATTTTACAAAGGCTTCATTTATGAAATATGATATTTTATGATGATATTTTGTGCCACGAAAAGAACGTTAATGGAAACGAACGGTATGACTATAGTGGACTTTATATCATTGAATTATTATGATTAAAGAACCCTTATAAAGTTTGTATCATAACCATCAACCCTAACACTAAACTTTTAAATCTATCCGAAAATTTTGTGTGTAGGTTATTTAACAATCGTGAACTATTCCTAAATTGTGTTAGATTCTATTCTTGTACTTGGAAACTTTACGCTCAGAACAAAACTTTTTGTTACGTATCGAATTTTATTGTTTATATAAACAAAAAAATGTATACTCCGCATTGTTGAGCATAGATAAAATATTAATGACATTATTGGGATATACCATTTCAATGTACACTTGAACTGATTCATGACGTCCTTGCTGATGTTCGTTTTGTCTATCAAAATGTTATTGATCGAAAATAAAAAAAAATAACTGGTGAGCATAGAATATAATACGGTGTGACGCAACGGCAATAATTAATGTACGACGGTAATATAATATTATGGTATTTTAATTTAATTCTTTATACGACTCGCTTGCAAATAAGTTGTCGACCTATCGTTTTTAATTATATATTATTTTGAATTCATATAACTATTTGTTGATGATATTATATTATTGGAGGGTGGTGTTGATTAATGTTAAGTCAACCCGTGTGACGTATGCATTACCTATGTGCTATATAATATATACAATTTTGATGGTTGACATGGGTACCAAAACAGGACGAGATAAGAAAATAAATAGAATCGTATTAAACTATTAAAGCATCGAAAACCAAGACATCAAATGCTTCCTTCCAGATATTACATTTAGACTAATTTTAAATTATGTATATAAAACACATTGCAGATTAATATTGATTGACACTGGGATGTGTAAAAAAATATAACAATTATAAGATCAATTGTCTCACAGAGAGTTATGTTGTATTATATGTCGTAAAACTAAAGAGGTTCTTTGAGTTGACACTTAAGTCTAAAAACATTTTGGTAAACACATTACAAGTGTAATATAATTACATTCCAAAATAATAAAAATATATCGTTCAGCACATATGTGTTTTTCAAGTTCACTGAAAAAGGATTTGATTGTACTGCTGACTTTATCAAGTGATCAATGTAACGGTGAGTCGTTAAACTTATTATTAAATATATTATTGTATTGATTTGAACAAATTCGAATGTTTTTATTAAGAAATTACTAGGTATACATTAGTTTATAGTTTTTGAGCAATAATTAATTTTGTTATTGTGGTAGAAAACTCGAGTGGCATCTATCGGTATTATAACGAACGTAGGACGGTGGACGATAACACCAGTAACTTATTCAAATAAAATATATACCAATTACCTATATTATATTAATATCATGCAATAGATTATAGGTAAAAAATAAAATATATTATATAATACATTTTAAACTTTTATTATTATAGTTACTAATATTATTTTAGAATATTTAGCGTTTTTACACATTTTTTGTTCACAAATTTGCTTTTATCCTAAGAATGTAATAATACATTATATTATATAAACATAAAAAAATGTATTTCCTAATGGCAAAAACGCTGAAGCTTTCTTAAAATTTATATTTTAAAAACTTATTTAAATAAAAAAACTATTTAAATTTTTAATTTATTTTAAAAAATAAAATAGTAAATAAATACATTTTAAAAACCGTATCAAAAGCTAAGAAATTAATTGTTTTTACTAATAACTATATTATTATATTTTAATTAAACATGATATACTTTACACACTGAATAATATTATTTTATACAGAAAATTGGTTTTCAAACGCAATGACGTGAAACGAGACAATACGTACGACCGGAAGAGAAGATGTAGCACGCGTTTATCACGCATTGCAACTTTGTTGGTTTATTTTCTATGTTATCTGTTTTCAATTTAATTTCTATTATTATATTGTTCGCATAATATCGCATCGAAGGTCTTCAGTTGCAATTTAAAAAAAAATGAAATTAATACACAGCTAAAATTCTACAGTTTTGTATGATATTATTCGGTCAAATAATTTGATAATTCTGCAGAATAAAAATGTACCCAAATAAACATGATAAATTTAAATATTTAAATATAAAACACTTGTCATGTAGTCAAAAGTCCAATTGTGTTATTCAATTAGGTGATGAAAATACCCTAAAGATTCTATAGATTCCATTCATAATGATAAATGCATATATATCATTTTTTTAAAGAAAATTTATGAAATAAGTGTTTTTTTGAAACAGCTAAAATAGAATATTGCTGAAAAATTAAAAGTTAGGAAAGTTGGTTCTGCTTTTCTGTACAGCAGTTGTTGAGTGAGTCACTGTAATAGATGTGTTAAATTTAAATTCAATGATGAATCATCGCATACAAAAAACGATTCTGAGCGAAGACAGTCTGTATAGCATATAAATATACTATTTGGTATTATTGCTATTATAGTAATTTAGTTTTATAATATTGGGTAATATATACTAAAGTAGGTTAAATTCATTTTTGACTAAGACATTACATTTAAAAAGGTCATCTTGCGTATAAAATATGATAATATACCTAATTAAATGTTTCAAGTACCCACGAATACAATTTGTCAAATACAACTAAATGATTAAAATCGTTATTCATTGTTTAAAATATTTAATTTCGTTTATTTAATTAAAGATTACATCATGTATATAAAAAAAATAAAATAAACATTTGGTGATTTTTTCAAGTATCTAAGGTTATTTGATTTTGAATTACAACAAAATAAGAAAATTCGATGAGAGATCATTAATTTACTGTTAAATATTATCCAATGTTATAAAAATTTAAATTTCAATGCTAATAAAAAATTAAAGTGAATTTTCGGTAAAATTGTTTTATTGATAATGGTAGAAAAACATATTTTGGTTTTGAATCTTGTTTTAATTTTTTAAATCTTAAATATAAAAGAAAAATCTTTATGATTTTTCATGCCTTAAAACCATTTTATGTATTTAGGTTTTGGTATAAATGTATTGAAATATAACAAATAAGTCATTAAATATACTATGTCCGTGTATTATACAATCTTTGTGTGATAATATGATAATATATTTAAATTTAATAATACAAATACATATTCAATAAGTATTTAATTTTAGTGTGTCTATATCGTTACAATGCAAACAATAGCAAGGAAAACGCCAGATAAAAATCGAACACTATTAAATTGCCATTACTCAAATATCAGAATTTATAGGTAGGTAACATGTACCTATGTGAAACTCGGTTTTACAAGTTGTAGAGAATCTGTTTTGCATTACACCCATACTCATTGGCACCGACAAGAAGCAAAATAAGAGAAACCATGAAACATAATATTGCGCTTATGCTTGTACAACTATTATACGCAATTCAATGGGGATCGTCAGCCCATTCTAACCCGTCGTTGAGTTCTTCATTCGTAAGTGAATTGCTGAGTTACTTTTATTATAATTATCACAATCTAAGCAATAGACAATATGTATTGTAAAAATACTATAATATAATAGAAGACACGTTCAAATATTAAGTAGCTGCCTTATTGCTGTAAGAACAGCTTATCTGGGATCTCATATTAAATTTTCAATATTATTGACCAAGTCAAAACGTTTTATCTACATAAAAAAGAAAAATTAAAATATTCTTTAAAATTTTATCAAATGTTTAGAAAAAAACTAGAAAATTTTAAACTCTCATAAATAGATAAAAATTGGTATGAATATTTTTGAAAATTTCATCGTGTGTATAAAGTTATAATTTAGGTAATTTATATTTGGTAAAAAATACATGCCTTTACAGAATATGTTGTTATTGGATTTAATAGAAAAAAAAAACAAATTAATTTTGTCCACCTTAATCATTAATTCACTATATTCATTAAAAGTAAAATTTTTATTTTTGTACTTTTCAAAATATTTGTGATAAATAATAAAAAAAAACACAGATATATAAATGCAACACTAATTTTCATCAAAATCGATTTTGTTATTCTATTATGATTCAAAAAAATATTGATGGTTAAAAGTTGAAAGATTATACTATAACATTATTTTTAATTTTATTTAAATAACGCAATGTTTAAAATATTTAGACTAATTTATGTTTATCACAATTATTTTGAAAAATACGGTGCATTTTTTTATTGACACTTCTTTAAATTCGATACAATTTGATGCTAGAAACCATTTTCAAAAGATTGGAGATGAAAAGAATATTGACTTCTCCATAAAGCGATAACAGACAATAATAAAATTCATCAAAATCATTAAAACCACTGAAATTCTCTTTTGTAGTTAAAAATATACCTATTATAATACTTTCAAATTTAATAACTACGTAAGGCTAATCATATTAAAACAAGGTTCCGTACGGTCAGTGTTAACTTTTATGTTTAAATGGAATAAAATAATAATTTAATCGAGTTAAAACTTAATAGCTGATGATATTTAATCCAAAAGTTTGCATTGCATTTTAATGTTTTCATAAGATGTGTGACATTGAGATTTGTATAATGATAATATGTACAGTGAAACCTCCGGTAACGGACACCTATAAACCGGTAAGCTTTTTTTGAAAACAAATTACAATCTTTTTTCAAGATGAGCACTCAGATAAGTGTGTTAAATTTGTTGTTCGACAGTTTCCAGTATTTAGAAGTTTCTGCGAAAATAACTATTATAGTGAAATAATATTCAAGATATAATGCAATGATTAATATTTCTGTTTAGGGCCCTTTCAAAATGGTCTTCAAACAGGTTTATAATTGCAATCCTACGAAGGACAACAAAATCCAGTTCAACTTGTATATAAGTCAAAAGGGCAATTTAACATTTTTTCTAGGAAATATGACCAGTGAAATACCTATCGACGATACTCTTTTCGTAAGTAATTATAATTAAATGGAACTATTACCAATGTGTTTACGTTGTTAAATTATTTTCTCTCTTAAATTAATTCAACTATAGTAATGCAATGCGATAATGTATTAAATTGTATATTGTTACTATTTCACGATCAAAGCATTATTTATCATAACGAAAAAATAATAATTATCTGATTAGTGCGTAGCAGTATATTTTACAACCAAAAGCGTATATACAATGGACGTATTGGTTAGATGGTATTTTTTTTTTTAAAAAACATGTATAAAATAATGTTTTTTTCAGAATTGGATTAAAATAGAACACCATTGTAAAAAAAAAATGATAAGTGATGTAGTTATTTCATAAATAATATATATTTAGCATAATATAATATTATTTTATTATTTTCATTACGCAATCTGCGAATTTGATACAATCATATAATTAATATAATACCTAAAATAATGACTTGTACAATAATTATTTAAATAAATACTAAAATAAAGAAATATAATATGTACCTACTCCATATTGCATAAATATACCCACCATTATTAAACTGCAACATGTCGTACCCTAAATACAATAAATTGTGTAAAATTCTACTTCAGTAAAATCCATACAATTTTTTTTTTTTTTATTTTTATTTGACATAAACAATCTATACAGTTTTGCACAATAAATTTATATGATGGGAGTAATTAAGACATGAAAGTTGTGAATTAAGCAACCACCCATTAGTGACTCTTAACTATTGATTAGTTAGTTGTTGTTGTTTTTTTTTTTATTTGGCCATGAGACATTAGATATTAAAGTTTAGTAAAAAGTCACGGCACCATTTCCTTTTTAATCGGCGGTTAGGATTTCCTGGGAGAGTAAGGATGGAAAGATCTTTTATGAGAGGATTAGAATGAGTTTGGAGTCGTTTATGAAATCGTGTATAAAAAATGCGTGACTCCACAATTATTGCTTTCATATGGAGATCATTATGAAGAGTGTGATTAGAAATATAGGGCGGTTAACCGTCGGAATAATATGTTTTGGAACGTTTGAATTCTATTAGTGTTAGACTTTTTTGCTGCACCCCATAGTTGAAGTCCATACGTCCATATTGGTTTGAGTAGGGCTTTGTACATTATTAATTTGTTGTTTAGGGTGGAGCACTTGTTCCTAATTAGCAGCGGTCTAAGTATATGCATGCGATTATTTAGGGTTAGTCGTTTAGTTTGGAGGTGTTTTTTCCATGTGAGTCTTTTGTCAAGGAATAACCCTAAATATTTAACTGTGTAGGATTTGGGAATTAGTACATTGTTTAGAGTAATGTTTGGACATATTCCTTGTTTGAGTGTGAATGTCGTGTGTATAGATTTGTTTTGGTTAATTTTCACTTGCCATTTATCATACCACTCGGACAAGTGGTTAAGATGTATTTGTAAGTTTGATGAGACGATTATAGGATCTTCGTTGATAGATAAAATGACTTTGTCGTCGGCATAATCCGCTATGATAGTTTGTTGCATGGTTGGTTGGTTTGATGTTAAACAAATATGGGAAAGTATACCACCTTGTGGTACACCCGCTTTGATTGGTGCGATTTCTAATGTCAACGAATTAAATTGTACTTGGAAGTGTCTATTGGTTAAATAAGATGTAATTAATAGGTATAGTGGGGAGGGGAGGAATTTTTTAATTTTGTATTGGAGGCCTTCATGCCAAACCCGGCAAAGACTTGTGGAACGTCAAGAAAAATACAAGAGCAATAAAGCTTTTTTTCAAGGGATGTAGAAATAACAACTCGATGTAGTTGATGTATTGTGCTATGTGAATTGGGGAACCCGAACTGGGTATTTGGAAGTATATTGTTAGTGATAATATGTGGTATTAAGCGTTTTAAAATAAGTCTTATTAAAACTTTTGAAAGGAATGGCAAGAGACTTATTAGTCTGAATGAAGTTGAGGTATCGAGTAGTTTGTCAGGTTTAGAATATAGAACTATTTTAGAGAATTTCCATAACAACGGAAAATATGACAATCTGAGAATAGCATTAAATATATAAATATATATGTTATTAGTACTATGGCTTTTTTAAGAAGGCATCTAACTGCTTCGGCCGTAATCAGATCAAAGCCGGGTGACTTTTTTAGTGAGTATTTTTGGATGGTCTGTTTTACTTCATTTAGGGTGAAATATTTTTCAAGCTGATTTTTTGAAGATGGTAGGTTTAGATAGGTGTTTACCTCATCGATGTGTTCAGGTGAAAGTATGTCATGATGCGGTTGAAACGATTTGTGTAGATGATCTTTAAAAACTTCGGCCTTATCGTTGTCAGAGAAGGCAAATGAATTATCTGGTTTTTTAAGTGGGACTAAGGGGCGTTTATATTGAAGTAATTTTTTCGTTTTGCGCCATAAGCTCCCATCAACAAAGGAGAGTGAGGTCAGTTTTTGTTCAAACATTTCAGCTTTACTTTTAGCTAAAAATGTTTTTAATTAGTTTGCTAATTTATTATATGCATTTTTATGTGAGGGTAACCGTGTGGTTTGATAACATGCTCTTACTCTACGCTTTTCGACTATTAATGAGCGGACTTGCTCAGAAACAAAAGGGTGTTTATGTATTGAGTTTTTGGTGGTGTTTAGGGTGTTTGACTTAGAAGCCGCTGATTGAATAAGTGTTGTCAAGTTATTAACTGCATCGTCGATCTCATGAGCAGATTTTAAGCTTATTTTTAGGTTAATTTCTTCAGCTATGATGTTGTGAAATTTAAGTCGATCAGTCGCTGCCGTAAAAAGTTTGGGACTAATTGTACGCACTTGAGGAGTGGCATCGATATTGAGAATGATGGACGAATGATCGGAGTTAAGATCCAGGGTGTTATTAATTGAATAGTATAAGTTACTAGGAATTTTTGTGACGAAGATGTCTAGGATGTCAGGTTTTTTCCTTACTGAGATTGGCCAATATGTTAGCCCAGGAGGTGCAAGAATTTTGTATTTTTTTCATATTGGTGAAATTATAAAGCAAGTTTCCGCGAGGATTGGTGACTCAGCAACCCCAACTTTGGTGTTTCGCGTTATAGTCACCACCGATAATAAAGTTGTTGGCCGTTGAGTCAAAAAAGTCGGCAAGGTTATCAATAATTAAATTGTGCTTAGGTGGACTATAGATTGCAGCGATAGCAACAGGGATATTATTAATTGTAATTGAGATAACATACGATGGAAAATGATTTTGAGAGTAGATGACAAGTGAGTAATATTTAAGATTGGATTTTATGAGTATGGCTGCTCCGCCATGAGCTGTACCATTTGGATGGTTGAATTTGATTAGGCTATAACTAGGAATAAAAATGTACGAATATTCTGTGAAATAGGTTTCGGAGATTAGAGCGATGTCTATGCGTTTTTCGAATAGTACACTCTGTAGTTGGTTTACGTGATTTTTTAGACCATTTGCATTGAATAAGATAATTGATAATGAATTATTCATTTTTTTTTATTTAGAAGGGAAGTAATTACTTGAGTTAGGAGAGCGATCAGCGGATTGATGAGTGACTTTAGTTTGTCCACAAAGGAAGATATGGTTACAGTTACATCAGTAGGAGGGGTTGGAGGAGAAGACTATAATGGTTGGCTAGAAGTGGCTTGAGCATAAGTTTTAGAGGTGGTAGCTGAATTATTTTCCGATGAGGTTGGTAATGGATGGTTAGCTTTTACATTATTGTTTACATTGTGTTTAATATTATCATATAAGTAGTTACTTTTTGTGGTTGATGTTTTACGACGTTGTAATTCTTTGTAGACACTGCAACCTCTGTAGTTGGCTGGATGGTCGCCGGAACATAAGGCACATTTGGCTGGTGTGTCACGTGTTTTGGTGCATTCTGAAGATGGATGAAATGCGCTGCAGCGAACACAACGTGAAGGGTATCCGTAGTATGCTCTTGTGTGGTCATAGTCTTGGCAGTTTAGACATTGACTTATAACTTTCAGCTTATAGAGCTCTTCAACTTTGATTTTCATATGGAGGAGAGAAGAGAGTTTGAAGATGTCGTTTGAGTGGTCAGAGGGCTGGAGATTGACAAAGAACAGAGGTAATGACGATTTACTGGTTTTATGTAGGACGTTAGTGACCTTTCTTACTTCGAAGAGGCGCAATTCAAGTTCACTTTATATTAATTCAGTGGATGTAGTAGGGTGTAAGTTTCGCAAGACAACACGGATAGGCTTGTTCTCCTTTAGCTGGTACTTGTGGAATTGGGCATTTTTATCTCTCAGAAAATGGATCAATGTTCTGTATGTACAAGATTGGCGGTTTGAATTTTCATACTATCTGCCGACGATTTGCAGAAAAAGTTGTCGACTCCAATTTTTGCAATTAATACTGCATATAGATCTGGAAAGTTCATTATACCTTTGACAAAAATTGGTAGTGGTGGTTTGATTGGATTGACATTGTTTGGAGTTTCTGAGGTAGAGTTTTGTGTATCAGTGGTAGAGTTTTGTATGATTTGAGGTTCGGCTTGCAATAGTTTGTACCGATTTTTAGTTATAAATATTTTTTTATTTTTATATATTTTGGGATCAGGAGAACGCGGATCAGATGAATCTGATAAATTTCTTTTGTTAGGCGTAAGTGTCCATTCACCATTTGAAGAGTCATCTATGTCGTCATAAGATGAACTCAGGTTGACGGTATTGAGTGTAATATGTTACTTGTTTAGGCGACCGGGCTGTATATTCGCATTTTTATTTCTATTGTTACCTACTATTGTTATTTTTGTTTGGAGATTGCGACATATTTATCGGGGCAGAGGCCGTGTCTCGCCGTTCAACGGCGTTAACGTGAAGCGTATTATATAACGGCACTGGTGGTTTTGCGCACTGAATTTAATTAAATTTTGAAAGAAACTATTTTAGGCGCACTGGAGATATAATTTTGTTAATTAGATAAGTGATGAATGTGTTTTCTTTTTTAAAATATATATACGTATAAAATTTAAAATTTTTGGATAAAGAGTCAAAGCGGGATCACAACAATTTGCGGAGCGTAATATACGTGTGCATCGAACAGTGTGTCGCTGGCAACTAAATCCATACAATTAAAATAAAATGTAATAGATACAGTCAAAAAAACAAATATCATAATCGTTTAAATATAACGTTCCCGGGAGATTGAGGGAAAAATTTTATAGCTACTATCACAATCACATATTATGTGTGTATATAAAACATAGTACATTGTATTTTAAATTAATAAATTGTACATAAACTTAACAATCTATAGTTCAACTATAAATGTATATTTATATGACTAAAAGTTTATAAAATTCGTATAAATACATACAGATAGGCATTAACACTACTATGAAGGCTCTTGGATTTTGGGGGAGGATGGGTTTGAGTTTGACTTAAAATAAATTTTTCATATACAATGTATTTTTATTTTTTTTTGTTTCCAGTTATTCCTTAAAATACTTAATTTTGTACATAAATTAAATGTTTTCTACTAAACACCACAAATAATATACAAAATAATTATTTATAATATGTTAAATGCTTATGGTCAAAATATTAAGTTACACTATATCCTAGTTTAAATAAAAATCACAAACATAAATCTGCGAAGTATTTTTTCATTACAAAATAACTTTTCATAACTGCCCTAAGATAATTCATTTAAACGACATAAAATCTATATTAATACAACACATAATGAATGTATAGATAATAAGCAATAAATAAATATAATACATAATAAACAATACATAATCATAATACATGATTACGTAGTAGTAACATTTAAAAGTCTATCTCTGGTACGGATGTCAGTTTAAATCCCAAAAAATAAACAATGAAAATAAAAATGGTGAAATGTTTTAACAGTGAAAATAATAATAGGGAATATTAGAACATTTTTATCGTAGATACATAATAATATAATTATTGTAAGAAAATATCATGTGTTTTTAATCTCGTGGTCGTGGGTTCGAACCTCTCATTGTTCTGATACACCTAAATATAATAATCAAAATGTCATGTAATTTTGTAATTAAGGGTCTAGAATCTCGTAATTAAAATAAGAAATAATATACAATATTATATAATATATTGTAAGAATATTATTTTTGTTACTGACTATGAAAATAAGAACAAACTCTAAATCAAAATTAATATTGTTTATAATAATTGTATGTATACTTATTATTTGTATTATTATTGTCTTGAATGTTTTGCGAAATGTTGGTGATGTTAAATAACTTCGATGTTGGATTTGCTGGCACAACCCCACAATTGTATAATATATGTTCAAATCGGTTTGATAATAGCTACGCCATACGAGAATTTCGTTTGCCAAGTCTTGTGTGGAATGTTTTCTAATTAGCCAGTACAATTTACGCATTTTTTTTTTTACAAATTATAGGTTGTTTCCAAAAAGACATTAGCGTAATGTTTTGAAAATCAGTAGTTATCAGTAATCTAGGTATTACAGTGAATTTTTTTTTTGTAGTTAGAAATGATATTGGCTTTGAAAGAATCATCTGGAAAATGGAGAGAAAATTTATTTGTGCAAAAGTTACCAAAAGCATGCTCAACATTAAAACAGTTGATGGGAAACATATGGACTCCATTCAAGATTGGTTCTGGATTTAAAAATGTCGACTGTCCTGTACCTCCGGTAAAAACCTATGTTGATTACATTATAATTATTTATAATTTATTTAGTTATTAATTATTAAAACTATATTAAAAGAGTCGAAAGTGCTGTTTCTTTTTCGATCGATTTCCCAGTTTTTACGATCGCAGCTCACTTTTCGCCTCTCTTATAACATACAAATTTAATTGGCTTTAAAAGTATTATATTGGTTTGAACTAAATAAACATGGTTAATGCCGAGTTGCATGAAAAATTCATTAATTTAGTAGTTCAATACAATTTAATGAACCAATCATGTGCGCCGTTAAATCATGTTTAAGGTTAGAAATAAGTAACATAAAATAAGTATCAAAATAGATTGAAACCGTTAGTATGTATATTATATTACAAAATACATATAATCTTAAAGGTATCTTATGATTCAATTAATACAAAAAGGTAAAGAAAATAAAATAATTGAAACACAGTATATCTAGTGTATATCTACTCTTAATGGCATAAATACTAATCAGTGATGAGCTTTTTAACATTATACCTGATACAGATAATATTCTTCTTAATAATTAAAGACATTGACTTAAGTATATTGACATAAGGTAGTTTTCGAATTTTTAACAAAAAGATTTTTTTATAATAAGTTTTTTTAACATCATTTGTTATATTTTAAATACTCTCTTTTTTAGGTTCTGGTTAATGATAAACTAAGAATTAATGTCTTAAGCAAACATAATACTTATATTATTGCAATTTTTTTAAATAATAATTTTACCAGAAGGACATTAAAGGTCTTAAAAGTGTTTTCATTGAACTCCTCTAAATTACACATACGTAGACACATTATGCCAATAATTTATTTTTGTTGTGTCGCTAAAGAATGCATCATATAATCATCAGATATTTATAATTTAAATTGATTAAAATATTGTATATTATCGAATGACTAGTAATTCAATTTGTTTCTATAATGTATATACTTGTTTTACTTTCAGGGAATTTATATATCTCCGGGTATGGATATGTCAATTTTTAATAGCAACAATAATTTCCCAAAATCATTTTTTTATGGAACATACAAATTTCATATGTATTTTTCAAAACAAAATGAAATATTTGGGTGTCAAGTTTTTATTATGGATTTTAAACGTCGTCGAAATTGAATAAATATTGTGTTTATTAAATATCAACATTTTTATTCAGAAAAAATGTAATAAATAATTTTTTTTTTTCAAGAATTATAGAATTTTTAAATGACTTAAATGTAGAACAGAACTACAGAATGATAGAATAGAATATATTATATTAATTCATAATCGTATTTTTCACCTGAAGAAACTAAATCATTTCTATCTACGTTAAAACAAATAGTTAAAATCATCCATATGTCACACTGCAACAAGATTAATAAGTCACTTTTCTTAGCACGATAGGTATTTAATAAAATCTCCAATTGCACGGATATAATCATCAAACAGTAAATCATTCTGAAAATATTGTTAACCTAGGCACACGCTCAAATGCACAAACAATTAAAGCGGTAATGTCAGTTTTAAAAACTTCAAATACTTTACGTAAAATGTTTAGCTCCACTCCAGAATTATAATTATAAAAGGACTATAGATTAAAGTATAGTACATACAAAAATTAATACAAATAATGATTTATAATTCAAAATTCTAAACATCTACTGTGATTAAACTAAAAAAACTACAAAAAAAAAAAAATCATACATTCAGTTAAATAATGCTATACTCCTATTCCTCATAACTCGATCAACATTACATCACCATCGCCAGAACAACAATAGGACATGCCTTTCACTCATTCTCAACCAACAAAGACTCTCCGACTGCAAGCTAAAACACCTACCTCAGTATCAAACATATTTGTGAAGAATGCTCAAAATATGAAACGATGACATACTTAAATCTAAATGTCCTACCAATTATTAAAGAAGCCCTCAATATTTAAAAACGATATTCAATGTTAAAACTAAATGCAATTTAAAAACTAAACTGTAAAATTGAATAATACCGCAATTAAATTGTAAATAATAATATATCAATAAATATATATTATAAATGTGTTATTTTTTTCATATAACAAACCATTTTTCGTGTTAATATAGTAATTATAGAATGTAGACTAATAATCATACTTATTAAAACTTTTAATTGTCAATAGTAAAAAGTTAGTTACTAGATATGTCATTATTGATTTGTAGGTTAAATTATGTAATATTAAACCTTATTAAATTTTAATGTTTTTCAGATTGAATTATTCCATAGTAAATATTACTATTGTACGCTATGGTAGTGATAAACCTACATAATATCACATAATTATTAATCTCTATAGTGTTTAACGTTGATTGGAAACCTTAGCATTACCCAAATCGAATTATTAGAAATGTCTTAAAGTGATACACTTAATTAATATATGAGAAAATGCTCCCCCACCTCTAAAAAAAAAAAAAATTGAGATTATTTTGGAATGAAAATAGGTTTACAGCAGTGATAATAGGTGAAATCATATCAATACATAGTATAAAATGAAGTCGCTTTTTTTTTGTTCGGTATAAACTCCGAAACTACTTATTCAATCGTCGTGCAGTTTTTTTTAAATTAAAGAGGACATCACAGAGAAGGTTTTAGGTGTACATTCGTCCGATAAAGTTATAAATAATTAGTTATTATAATTAAAATAAACGTGTAAATTATATACCTATATATATATATTGTGCGGCACGGCGGCCTGCTGGTTTTCAGCTACCCTAGCCTAACGTTTTTATCCGTCAAATTATATTGTGTTTGATATCGGCATGTAGATAAAATTTGTTCCGAGAAGTTTATCGCGCCTACACCAACAATATGTATACCGAATATTTGTATTAATATCTTTTAATAATAAAAATGTAAATAGTTAGATAGAAAATTAACCAAGGAAAGTATTATGAGTTCCCGCCGTCCAGCGCCCCCACTCCCTACTTGCCACCGCATTCGATATCAACCATACGCTTATGTTAATTTCAGTCGTCACGTCTAGATAGTAGACAGTTCCCTTTAGTGTATCAATTGGTCTGCATCGCTGTTCGCCGTATATGTTTCCATAAACAAAGCAATTAACGTTGCTGGGATTGACCTAAACGTTCAATGCTTTTCTCACGGTTAACTTGTACGTTGCCCTGTTACGTGTGACATTCAAATTTAATTTGTATATTTTTGCATCCGATCCAGAAAAAGTTAACAACGTCATTTAAAAAGAAATTTTTTTAATCTTTGAATTATCAAAATACTGGCATAATTTATATCTTTTTTTCCATCCATAATTATACCTACTACATTTACATACACGAACGCTAATTTTAGCGCTTCATAAATTAAATCTATTAAAAGAAAAAAAAATGCAATAGCATCAATGTTTCTATTGATACAGGTGATATAATTTTTTTTCAAAATTATGAAGAATTCGAGGTGGCGACGTTAAATTTCTACGGCTACATTACCACGGAGAAGTGACTTAAAGTGGTCTAAAATAATAATAATTATTTAACATTTAGTAAATAAATAAATTAATATTTGAGAAATCTTACAATAGCGAAGCATTGCTGGATCAATTAGTATTTAATAAAATGTAAAAATGTAAGTGTTGAAATATCGAAAAAAAATGTTTTAATAAACTACCAATTTTATATAACAACAAAACGTTTTTTATGGCCCCAAAACGCACATAATGCAATAATTTAGAACTCAAATTGATTATAATATGCTACTTCCACTTGGCTTCAATTTGGACGGAGTTTGGTTTGGTATTATACCATATATACAAGAAATAAAAAAAAACCACAAAAGCTCAAACCAGTTACGACTTGGATGTGGTCGTACAAAAGTCCAGAATTGCTTATAAATGCTGGTATATATACACAAGACACAATGAAAGCTTTTCAGCAACATATATTGTTTCCACAAGAAGTGAATACTGCTACAAATAATTTAATAAGACAATCTATGGGATACGATACGACTAACCAAGTTCTGCAATTTAAATATCTTATTGACGAACAGACAATAAGCAGAATGGTCGAAGATAAATTACATAAACTTTGGGTATGGTTTACAACTATTGGTACTTTTGTTTCGGGATTGATGGGGATATTTTTTATTGTAAAATTGATATTAACACTAGTGGATATGGAAATTAATATTACTATTTTATACAAAACCTTTAGGTGGAGTGCAAAACTGTTGGCAGGAATTCTTTCTAGTATTACTCATTATTTAATATTGAAGACACGCAAAGGAAATCAAAATTTTGATCAAGACTCATTAGACATGAAACATGTTCATTGTACAATTAAAAATGGCAGAAAAGTGTACCCGAGCTTGAGTCAATATTCTGTTTAAATACGTTTTTAAAGCCATGCAGTAATATATTAATAGTAGTAATAGTACTACTCGCTATACATAAAATAAATTTAAAAGTGTTCAAAAACTATTCAATAGATAGCTATTTTTTTCACTTGTTTTTCGAAATTATTATTTAATTTATTTTTAAAAATATTATCATTATATAACATAATTAGTTATATTATTTATGAATTTAAGGTAGAAAATTAATTTGAATATATTGTGAATATTTTGTGTGAAATACTATATTGATAAATTAGCTGTGTGTCCTATAATTATATTATATATATTTTTTTGTACCTTCAATTGTTATGTTAAAAAATTTTGCATACTAAAATTTACAATATTATGAATAGTAATTCCCTATATTGTCATAATTTGTAAATATACAGTGGGTAAAAAAAGTCTCCGTACACTGTTAAAAGAATTTTTCATTAATATATAATGGTAGTTTAAAAGTTGAATAACTTTATATTTTTAGCGAATATTAATTGAGAAACACATTGACATTTGGTTTTTAGAAAAATAAAGTATAAATATTTATTATTTTATTATTAACATATATATTTATCAACAATTTTAAGAAAACAACAGCAAAAAAGTCTCCGTACATAATATGAATAACAGATAAAAATAGTATTAAGATGGGAAAAATTCATATTAATTGAAAGTTTTATCTCAAATAGATAATATAAACTGGCGATAAAACCCGGTCAGCATTGCGAGCGTGATGATAGGTTTCTGTAGCCATCAGTCGTACTCGTACTGTTCGTTTTATTCAATTAACATTGAACAATGAAAATACCAATTGATATTCGTAAATTAGTAGTTCAAATAAGAGAAGATGGTAATTCTCTTAGAAATATTGAACAAATAATAAAGAAATCACACTCAACTGTACAATATATTATAAACCGGTACAACGAAACTGGTTCATTTGAAGATAGAAAATGTACTGGTCGTCCCCAAAAATTAAAATCGCATCAAAAGAGAGTCATTCTGAGACAAGTTGTGATGGAACCCAAAACCAGTGCATCCAAACTGGCTGGTATGATTGATACTGACTATAATATAAAAGTTGTGCCACAGACCATTCGTAATGTTATTAGAAATGCGGGATATAAAGGTTGCGTAGCTAGAAAAAAACCTTTTATCAGTAAAATAAATAAAAAGAAACGTTTAAATTTTGCGAGTCACACATTAATAAGGGAAATGATTTTTGGAAATCTGTATTATTTAGTGATGAAAGCAAATTTAATATTTTTGGTTCAGATGGGGGAGTTATGGTATGGAGAAAACCTAATAAGCAGATGGATTGCAACAATTTGTGCCCGACAGTAAAACATGGGGGTGGTAATGTATTAGTTTTGGGCTGTATGAGTGCTACTGGTGTTGGTAATTTAGTATTTATTGATAGTATTATGGATTAACATATATATTTAAACATATTAAGAAATAATCTGCATGCAAGTGCTGAAAAAATAAATATTGGCAATTCGTTTATTTTTCAACAAGATAACGACCCAAAACATACCGCGAAAAAAGTTAAAGAATGGTTGTTATACCGAGTGCCAAAGCAACTTAACACACCTCCACAATCACCAGACATGAATCCAATAGAACATTTATGGGATGAAATAGGAAGACGCTTAAAAAATTATCAAACTCGAAACAAAGACCAATTAAAAAATGCAATACTTGAAGTATGGAACAGTATTGACTCTGCTGTCACAACAAAATTAGTTGAGTCAATAGGAAAGAGAATGCACGAAGTAATTAAAGCTAAAGGAGGCCCAACTGACCATTAATTATGATAAAGTGATAATAATTATGATATTTCATTAAGTTAAAAATATTTATGTTATTATGTACGGAGACTTTTTTGCTGTTGTTTTCTTAAAATTGTTGATAAATATATATGTTAATAATAAAATAATAAATATTTATACTTTA
>JACXSJ010002969.1:0-32787 GCA_014851325.1 Pentalonia nigronervosa
ATTATAGGTGTTATTATAAGTATAGGTATGTAGTGGGGATTACATGCGTTATGTCAGTATTCGACAACTGACAAGTGTTGAAGTGTGTTTAAGTGACAGCAATAGTCCAATTGCTTATAAGTTATAATATGACATTATGACAATAAGTTATTGTAGACAGCAGGTATAATGGTTATTAACATTATACTTTGGGGTCGAACGATATTGAATTTATTACTTATAACTTCTGGTCTTTTTAAACGATAAGTATTATTATGATCAGTGCCGCAATCACCTGCAGTGGGGTGAACTGCGTGACTCTTGCCAAATGGGCATTATACAAAATATTTAGGTGCACCACTTGAGCTTACTGTACTCATAAAAATGATTTGAAAAGTGTAGTCTCTTTTACCCCGATGTATAAAAATCATAACTTTTACAGTACCTTCTTGGTACAAGAATTGTACTTGGTATAACACTTTATACACAAACTCCTCCCAAAACCAACCAATTTTAAAGAGCTATATCTCGTCAACAGATTAACGAAAAATGAAAAATTTAAACTTGATAATTCACAAAAAAATAGCTTTATTAATTTATGATAATTTTATTATAGTATAGGTTTCCATTTGAAAATCAAAAGTTGATAATAATTTGACCAATTAATATAAGGGTGAACAAAATAAAAGTATTATACAAATGTAGAAAAGTATGTGTTTAAAATTTTTAGAAAAAAAAAAAAAATTGGAAAAAGTTAATATTTTTCGAAATAATGAGTGTTCAACGATAAAAGAATTACTCTGTTTATAATTAATTATTTTAATAAAGCAATATATAGTGGCCTATAGACAATAAACTGAAATAAATTTATAGAGTATTATAACTATTTTTAATATTTCATGTAGCATACTGAATGGTTAATCAAAAAAAAAAAATATATATATATATATAAATGTTGAGTCTCAAATATAATATTGTTAAAATATGTACAGCAATCGTAGCATAAAAGTTATGCTTTAAAAATAAATCATTTTTTAAATTAATGTTAATTTTTAAGTACTTAGATAACTATTGATTTATTATATCTGTAACTATTATTTTATGATTTATAATTTGAATTTGTTTATTTTGGTCCAGTTGCGATAAAAAATATGGACTATTTACGTTTTGCACAACATTGTACTATCAAGTTGAGGATAAAATTTATTCTTAGTAACATATCTTTCTGGTGAGTTTTTTTATTTCAGATTAACTAGTTTATTAGTTGTTTACAATAATACAGTATTCTACTATTATAATACATTTATCATCACGATGACAATCGTTGCCAACGTAGTTCTGCCATTATATTTGTAGCAATAATTATAAACTTAGTAAAAAGGCGTTCCACCAAAACACACAATCTCTACGACCATTAAAATACCACATGTCTCTGAACCAGCCAAAACTCACTACAAATGTTTCAACAGTCGCTTAGCTCACCATAAAAGTCTCTTAATTTCCGAATCTATCCTCTGTCACTCTCAAGTAACCAAATTAAAAGACTTAAAGGACAGTGGTGTCGTGACCTGCTGGTCTAACTAATTAATATTATCATGCCATAATACCTCCACTGGAAGGCATCTACAGTCTGTTTAATCTGTAATTTTATTTTATTTTATTTTAATTTTATTAATTATTCTATCAATTGTTCTTATTGTTCTATACTGAAACAGATTGAATAAAAAACTCTTATGTAATAAAAAAAAAAAAGTAAAAAATGTAAAGTATGGTTTGCAATACATTATCGATTTTCCGGGAAAATTATTTCAATTTTTCATTCTGTAAAAACTTTATTCAGACTATAACAAACATTAAAAAAATTAGCTCAAGTCCACCCGATTTCAAGTTATGCGTTTCCCAACGAACAGCATTTCATTTTTCTTTATTATCAGTTTATCTATTTATTCGTCAGTCATTAATTGAATTAAATCAAAAGCGATTAAATTAAATTTTTTACACGTCGCGCGTATCGCATATGTTAAATATTTTAAACTATTTTTATACGCTAGATAGACTTTGTGTCATTATGAGCAAAAAATATTTTTTCGAGTCAGCACTTCCGGAAAAATATTTATTTTAATAAATAATATTATTACTGTTATTTGATGTACCTTTTACGTTTTTACGTAATATTATAATATAGCCTATGACACTCAGCAGATCCTGACGAATATTTCGATGTAACTTCTACGAACATCGATCCAATATGTTCTCAGTATTACCTCGCCAAACATCTAAATGTCTACGTCTTTATATTATATTAGTTTAGAATAAATATTATATAATAGATGATAATATACAGGTGCTTCAATGTGACTTTAATACGGAATCGAGGTCAACGTTCTGTTTGTAAATTTTTATTAAAATACTATAATACATAATATTATATATGTATACATTACGTTATAGACGCACGTGCGGGCGACACACGTTGTTGAATTATCTTTTTTTTTTCTACTGTTTGCCATAATAATATCATCATCGTTATTATTGCTATTACACTATTGTTACGCCGCGTACGAGGTTTTCGATTTTTTAGGAAAGGCCGTGTGTGCACGCCGTGAAATTTTTAATACTGCCGCGTTACCTCATTATACAGATCAATAATATTATTATTATCATCATTATTATTGGACGTCATAATATCATAACAGTGGTCAACAGTAAGCTTTTTAAAAAGAAAATTTTAAATCGTGTTCGACGCACGCACGCACGTAATTTGCTCGACAAAGGACGAACGGACGACGCCGGCAAACGTGTTCGTTGTTCATTAGGCGTGTAATGCAAAACAATTATGGCCATCGCAGACTTTACGACGGAGGAGCTCATTTGACGAAATTCGTTTTTCCTTGAGCGTTCATCTGAGAAACGAAAAAAACATCACCGCGCTATACGCATCTATATGTGGTAATCGGTAAAAAAAGACCGAGGAAAAAAGAACAACGATTTAAAATACATATTATATTAATTTACTATCGTAAAAAAAAAATTATAATTATTGATCATCGTAACCCTGCAAACATATAAAAAAGTTAATAAGTCTAATTATCTACAGTATTTATTCACATTATAAATACTTCGTCATTCAAAAAAATATTGCAACCACTCATTATTTTAAAAAGTTTTTACTTTTTTGAAAATATTTTTTTCACATAATTTGATGTCATTAGAAAACAACATTTTTCTAAAGAAACATATTTTATTAAAAAATAAAAGCATTATAAACCATATAAAGATGAAGAATGAAAGAAATATTGCATCAGTCATTTTTTTTTAAAATTATATTAAGTATACAGCTTTTTTTAATATTGTTTTCTTTTTTCCTTGGTCTTTTTTTCTGGAATTCCCTATACGTACACCGTTTATACTGCAGGGTGATTTTTTTTATGAGATACCCACTCTTCATTTTGAAAACTCAATTAACGTTAATGCAAATAAGAATTACATACTTTGAAGTCATTTTACAAAACGACATTTTTACTAAGATAGTGTAGCAAATTATTGATTTATTCGATGGATTTTTATATAAATCTAGATTTGATCAATAACTTGGAGTGTATTCTGAGGACCAAATCTTGAAATCGTGATAAATATTTTCACGTGGGATAAAAATGTTATTGCATAAAAATAAATATTTGGTATTGTTGAAAAAAGATAAGACTGTAGTCAAATAAAAAACAGACTATTTGTCGATTGAGTACAAAGTCGGTGACTAGCCCATACCGCATGATAATTTATGAAGTGTTATATTATTATATTATATTATTATATTATTAATCAATTATTAATTTTAAAATAAATTGGGTCATGTCATTATAGAGATATTTGTATTTCATAATATTTTAATATCTTGTTCTGTAACCCTATACATAGGTAATATTTACGATAACATTACGACGAAACTCAGAAACAAAAAAAAAAAATAATTAAAATCGGAATCTTATAGTTTAATACCCATCAAAAGAAATCTTGTACCACAACCAGTTGTTCAATATTAATTTTTGAAATAGGCAAATAGTAATTATTATTTTATTGAAATATATTTTACACGTTGACAAAAATAAAAATTAATGATAATAATGATCCACAATAGTTGCATATTTTATACATTTGTATTACATCTCATACAATTAGTATTATTTCACATTTTTAACGTACTCTGCAATAAATCTATTTTTATTTATGTAATACAGTGAAGCCTCCCCTAACGGACACCTTCAAATACCAGACGTTTTTTTTCGGAACAAATTACAAACTGGACCCTCTGAATAGTGGACATTTCCGAACAGCAGACATTTGTGATCAGTGACAGAGAATGTCCGATATTTAGATGTTTCACCGTATTACATATTGATTTACATTTTGTCTTATCGAAGAAAATATTCTTATATTAGGTATATAAATAGAAAATATTATTATATATGTAATAAGAATAATTAAATAATATTTTGGGAGCGGAATTGACTTGTTTTTAAATTTTAGTCGTTTATGATCTTGCATTAATGTTTGTTAAGTTCCGTATATTTTACGCCTTGAACGAGTATAAAATAATTTTAACATAAAACTCGAAAGTGCGTGTAACATCCAACGATTTTTTTGCATGTTCTCGAAATATTGAAATAAATGTTCATATGCTTATACAATTGTATAATAACTTATTTTGGGAAAACGGGGTGGAATAAACTGGATTTTATTAACAAGGCTCTAATCCCAGGGTCCTTCTCAGCCAACATATTCAGTTAACCCATCGAATCATTTCCAAAACTACGTCAAGTAAATATAAGACGATTATTCCGAGTATAGACAAGCCATCTCGGACAACGACCGGCCGCTGATATGAGTTTAGTACGAATTTAAAAAAAATTGGAACGATATAATTATATTGTGTGAGGGAAGAGTAACAATTAAAAATAAATTTGTATAAATTTATATTTTATATTAATTTTCACACGTCTTTTTGTACATGCTTGTACATAATCGTAAAAAACTAATTTAATATTAATTTTGGGAAATGGTATAAAACGAGTAAAACATTATAAAATCAAAATTGTTTTCATTGGCAAAGTTCTTCTTTTTGCCAACGATTGCTTTTTGTGTGTGTGAACGACGGGCATAAAATATATTTTGAAGTTTTGAACTATCTTGTCGTTTAATTTTATTATTTTTATTTATTACTCATATTGTAATTTACCAGACATCATATTATTTTAAAATTGCATTGTTATTCGAGTTCAAAAAATATAGCAAATGGTTATGGTTTTCCATCAACTTTTTTTCGTCTTTCCATAATAAAAACTCAACATTAATATGCAAATTTGTCCATTTTTATTACAGTTTTTTTTTATTCGATTTTTATTCTTATTAACAGTACTTATTATTAGTCGTTAGTTTGAATATTAGTGCTAATTCACTAATCTATTTTGTTTTCTATATATATTTGGTACCGTCATTATATATTATTATTTCAATAGTTTATTTTTTTCATTAGTTGTCATTAGTCGTCTGCAAGTGTGATAAATACTACTACTTTTTTTAAAATTAAATCGCGTTTTCTAGTAATACATTGTAATATTTAATATATATTAAAATTTGTATTGTGGACTCAACAGTACTGTAATAATTCATTTCGGTTATTGATACGATTTAATTTTGCATGGTGTCCGTTAAATTCTCACATTTAACGAACTGTGTTCAAGACCTTGATTGAAAACAAAAATAGCTTTAAAATAATTGTTTATGTATAAAAATGTTGTTTTTGTACTCATTAACGCAAGTAGAGTATACTATTAATAAAACAATATGATATTTCACTACACACACAGTGCGTTTTGGTCTATAATATAATATATAAACAAAAATGCAATGTTATGGTAAATTATTTTGTTTTTCATGCCGTCTATAGGCATATTATTACAAGGTTAACAATACTATATTTAGTGTAGGTAAACTGCTGTTCATGATGTTAAGAAAAAGAATAATATCTTAGGATAATATAATATTATATGTTATGTTTTAAATTAATTTTTTTTTTAAACGTATCTTTTTGTAAATACAAAACGTATATGAGCGTTTGTTTTTATAATTCTATTTCATCATGCTTTAATTATCTTACAATTACCGAAACACAAAATACAGTACGAAACCGTAATACTGAAAAAAAAAGAAAAAACGCTTTGGTACTTATCTCTTCAAAAACTCTGTTCGTCGAACTGCAGTCATATGACTTTGAACAGCCGTTTTTTTTTTTTAAATGGCGTTTATTGAAGATTTACAATCTGTACATTATATACAATAAGTAAATATGATGTGGTAAATAAAATAATATATAACAATGGCTTTGAGTAACGTGAAAAGGAGGGCTCGCAGTCGAGTCACCTTTGTACAATGTAATTAAATTTTTATGAGTAATAAAAATGTATTTTTATAGATTGAGAAGATCTCTGCACCAGTTGCGGTTTAGACGTCTTGTGGGGTTGTCAGGAAGCGTTTTTAAGGCCAATTGCGAAATGAGGTGGTTGTGATTCATATGGAGTTTTACATGAAACCTTTTGTAAAAATTGGTGGCTATGTCATGGATGGTTTTGATTTGAAGGTCATCGTGAAGTAATTTGTTCGTAACGTACCAGGGAGCTTTAACAATGATACGGAGACAGATTGATTGAAAGGCTTGAATCGTTTGAGTATTGGATCTTTTGGCTGGGCCCCAGAGTATGATGCTATAAGTCCATATGGGACGGAGGAGACATTTGTATATAAGAATTTTATTTTGGATGTTGATGTTGGATCTTAATAGGGGCCTGAGTAGGTGAAGTCTGCTGTTTAACTTTTTTCGAATGTCCCTGAGATGAGGATCCCAAGTAAGTCTTCTGTCGAGTATAAGATCGAGATATTTAACTTGGGTGCAGTGGGAAATAGTAGAGTTGTTTAAGGTGATCGGCGGGCAGTTGGCCAGCCGTTACAATAGTTTTTCTTCATTATACGAGTCAGTATAATAATAATATTATAATTTATTAAAGTGTTCATTTACACGTCTTCATCGATCTTCTGCAGTGATGGGCAGGTATCGAGTTGTACCTAATCTAACGTATCGTAGACTTGTAAAATAGCCGTGAAGGATTATTATGTTGTTTTGTTCTTATCACGAACAAGTGAACTAAAACCATGTTTTCTTATAAGCATATTAATTTTTTTATCACAATAACTACGTTCACACGGACATTTATAGTCAGGCCCGGATTTGTAGAATAATGGAGCAAATAGTAGAAATTAAAAATTGGACCCCGCCCAACATATAACAAATCATTAGAGGTCGGATTTTTATGATATTACATATATTTTGTACGATTTAATATTTTGAGTGGAGCGAGGAATGTATTGATTTTACAATGATGTGTATTTTTTTCTGTGTCTGTCATCACGTTTAAGGGCAGTAAAAGTGTTGCAATTTACTTCATCAACATCTTTTCCGGTAGGAAAATGAATTTAGTTGATACTTTAAGAGGTCAAAGGTAAAAAATTCCTCATAGTTTTTAAACGCGTCGGGAAAAACAATAAAACAATTAAGGGAAAAACCAGAATTTTTACACGAAGCCAATTTTTGACAAAATCGATTTTGTTTTTTGGTGTAATATTAAAAGTAATCACACTAGATATATGAAATTTTCATAAAATGTTTATATAAGCAATTTCTATACAAAACATAATTTTCAATATGTTTTAACTTTTTTTGATATATTTATAAGCATAAACAATTTTTGGTATTTTCAATTTTTTTTTCTTTAAATATCAATAAAAACAAATTTCATTGGATCAAATTTTTTGAAAATTTAATAAAAGATTTCTCATAAGTTGTTAAAATAGTAGATCAAAAATAATAAAAATACATTGGTACAGTTTTTTTTTATAAGCATTTAAAGTTCAAATTTTGACCAAATTTAACTTGATCAAACAATTATTATTATTATTTTTGGACAAAAAACTATAAATATTGATTTACTATGAATCTCTGCAGTTCGCAAACTCATAACCGATTAAATATATATTTGTCAACAAAAACACGTTTTCGATCAAGATTTCTTAAAATTTTTTACATGCTAAAACGTTTTATAATTTTTCAACTTTTTCGTTATCTTAATGTTTTGTAAAGATTGCCTATATGAAACCCCTTTCAAATCGTGACTGTTGTGCGTACCAGGTGAATCTAACATAATATTTTATTTTCATAATTCTTTTCCTTTTAAAATTTATGAATTAATATTGATTTGTCAAAATGTTTGTTGTAATTTCCATTGTAATCGATCAAAATAATTGTAATTTTTTTTTTCATTGTACGTATTTTATTTTTTTACTAACAATAATTATATATGTTATATAGAATTATAATGAATTATTATTAATAATAATGTCTATTAATGATTGACCGATTAAATATTAATAAAAAGTCATTGAATATCCTTAGATACTGAATTAAACCCAATAATTATTAATTGCAATTGAAATATAGTTTGTTATTAATAATGAATTACTAGTAACGAATTAATATGCCCATAAGTTAAATATTTACTGGTTGCTATAGTCTATAAAATACAAAATTAGATTAGGTACATAATAATCATCAATTTTTTTTCAATACACTATACTATAATACTGTTTATATATTACCTATACATTTTTTTTAAATTTAAAATTCAAAACATTGACATATTAATTACGAAATAATTTAAAATGTACACAGACTTCTTTCTTAAATTTAAACACTAGGTAGTACAGCATTTATGAATTATAATAGACACAGAGGTAATAAAAATAATTGGAAACATTTGTTATAATTTTTATAATTTCTATTCAAATATATTTTTACATTATTTGTATAATAAACTCTCATATAAAATTAATGTTTCACTTAGAAAAATTGACAGATTTGACAGTTCATGGACTTTTATAATAAAAAAGTATTTTAAAGATAAAAGAATGGGTTTGTTTTTGTTGTTATAACGTTTAAAGTCTCGGTAAAATAGGTTGAGCTAAAAAACCGACAAGTTATAAACTTATAACTAACTGTATATTATATATATTATATATAACTTACTGTTATTTTGTAGAAATGTAGCTGCAGGTCATCGATAAGAATTTTGAATTTAATTATTTTAACATTTTAAAAACGATTGAATGATAACTTATAATTTATTTATTTTTCAGACATATCAATGTGGACATTCAGACTGATTGACAATTATATTCTATACCTAACCTACCGGCTACTAGAAAAACGATTAATGTTTTCGTGATATCGCTTTGTAATCTATTTAACGCTTGTATTAGAACAGAATTTGCAAACATCATATTTATTTATTTACCTTATATTATACATTTACTTAATTTGTTAGTTTTTAAATTTCATGAAAAACAGTAAAAAATTTCCAGACGTTTTAATTATTCAAATGTTAATCGTGTTTGACATTATCGTCGCATCGGATCATTAATTGAAAATATCTCTGGACTTCTGTAAAACCACGTTAGGAAAACAACAAAATTTAAATAATTAAACATTTCGAAGAATTACATAATAGCATTAAAATATCTTATTTTATAATTTAATATATACTTAAGACTTGTGCAATTAAATAATAGCATTGGAATTATTCAGAAATAATCTTCAAATGTGGATTAAAACGTGACGAAATAATATGTTAATTTGTAAAATAAATTTATTTCTAATTTAAAAAAACAAATCATTAACATTTTGATTTTCTTATATGATTTTTATATTTGTAATAAATATACCTATGTGTTTTAAAATTGCTAATTCGTTTATTAAAATGGAATGTATACAATCGGAAGCAGACCGCTCGTTATATTATGGAATTCGATGACGGATGGAATGCCGTCATGAGATAATAAATATATGTAACATACCTCATTTTGTGGATAATAATTGTTCATTAATTCAATCGATGTTAATCATTTACATATTACGAACTATGTAATTTTTTAAATTCATTTTGTAAAAGTATGTAATGCATTGTCACGTCTAATGGCCACAGATGCCGCGGATTGATTATAATAACAAAACAATGCTTGCATATTTTGAAATCAAAATTTCGTTTTACGTTATTTACATTATGGACGTTATAAAATTTTTGCGTTTATCATTATTCAGAATTAAAACTTATGCGTTTATTGTTTATCATTTATTGTTAAAAATAATGTCTAATGCGGGGAATATGGTTCGGATATAAAATATAATGAATCCTTGGATTCATTGATAAGATTGATTGCTAAGCCACGTGGAATAAATAATTCTACGAAATCAATATTATAACTTTTAAATAAACGAATTTTAAATTATTTAGTTTTGTATTATTTTTTGTTTAATGATATTCTATAAATTATATTTTGTCTAATGATAAATTATAAATGTTGTTAATCGTTATGTTTTATTTTGTGGTATTTAATTATTTTTGTTTACCGTTTTCCGTTTTAATTACGTTTACAAATGTCAATAGTTATTTTTCATATACAACGTTAATATCATAACCTTACTACAATGTTTACAAGCCCTGCAATAAAAAAAAGAAAAGTTATTTATTAATTATTATAACTTACATATTTTTTACATTTCTATGTATTTAAAAATATGTTTTATCGTAATTCGTTGTAAGTTGTTTTATTTAAAACCTTTGGAAAAATGAAAACAAATCAAAATATGCTCAAAAAGTAAAAAATAAACGTCAACAATTCAATATATTGTTAATTACTAATAATAAAGAAAACAAACTGTGCATTTGTTACATGTTTCGAGCTCTAGTGTCCTGGAATGTCTAGGCTCTAGTATAGATGAGAATTTCCACATGAAAAATATATTTTCTCCATTCAATACCTAACGGAATAGAGAACAATATTGCAGTAGTTGATCCAATTTAAGACGGTGGGGAGCGATTATTAAATTTAAAATTTTGATACAAATATAATATAAGTAATAGCAAGTTGTCAAGACCAATATTTAAAAGAAAAAAATGCAAACAAATTGTTTCAGACGCGTAGGCCGCTGATTGCTGGTTAATGCAATCGATAAACGCAATGGATAAACGGCGGTAGACCTAACCGCACCGCGAAACGCATAATATTGTTATTATAGAGCTTATTACTTGTTCAATATAAAATAATAATAGTGTCGTAAAAATAATGTGACGACGAGTAACGTCGATGCTATTATTTAATTTAAAAAAGAACATACAGTCGTAGTGTTATCGAAATATTCGACGAAAGGTTGTTAGATGTGATTACGACATAATCTGCGTAATATTATGACCATTGGCATTATATATTTTGACAATAATTTAAATTGGTGTTCGTTAATAATATTATTGTTGCAGTTAGTAGTAATAAGCGTAATACATAAATATAGTTCCTCAGGGGCGGAATGGGTAGATATGACAGATCATTCGACGATCTTAAAACGTTGGGCCGTCTTTAACCGAAAATTAGTGAATAAATAATAAAAACATTATTTATTTATTTTTTTTTTATCAAAATACGCTATTAAGTTATCTTACCGCAATAATTGTTCACTATTTATTACATAATTCGGATAATGCTAAAAGTCTGTCTACATATTGTACTATATCTATACAATTCATGAAATTAAAACTTTTAAGATTAGATGCATTTTTGTCTGATTTCATTTTTTTTTTTAAATAATATTTTTGGGCAAAATTATAAAACACGGTTTAGTCCATGTCCGCCGATCAGCCCAGTCCGCCTGTGTAGTACCTATGCAGGGTGGCGAACCTTTTTCTATGCCACGTGCAAATATTTTCTAAGTAAAGTTGAACCGTGCTAGTAATATAATATAAGTATAAACAATTTTTTCTCGGGGTGATGGGGGCCTTAAGAAAGTTCACTGAAATTATCTAATTATCAATTGTGTATTTTGTTAGTCTTAAATGTTTTAATGAAACACAAGCAGCATTAGCTCTATTCAACAATGCGTTATTCCTATGTTTTGATTTAAAATAATTTTTTATGGAACTTTGACATATTATATATGTGTTAACGCAAATATTGAATTTATTTAGAACGAGTGGCTTTTTTTTCTATGTACAAAATATTATGTCTGGAGGCAGTGAGTTCCAAACTTTTTTAATTGAGATCTTAATATTTTATAAATAATAAATAATTTTGTTTTTGTTTTTATTTTTATCTTCCACTTCACGATTAAACAATGAAATAAAAAAATTCCTACTATTCGTTTTATTTTTAAGTAATTTTATAGCAAATTTATTTTAAATGTTGGTACACCATACATAATATTTACGTTAATTAACACTAATAGATTATACTGATGAGTGACGAAAAACTTTTTTTTCCATTCTCGTTTAAGACATTAGTTTGAGTAAATAAAAGATACCTTTAAATGCCTCTTTGGAATTTGTTCAATTACTTATGCCAACATATTTTTCAATACCCAGTGTCAATATTAGTGAACAACTGAATGTATTTAACAAATTGCAAAAATACTAAGTAAGTACATATTACTCAATTACGTTGCATATTAAAAAAAAAAAAATTTCAATCGATGAGCATCATAATATAATATAAACCTATGTATCATTATTTGATCGCTATAATCATATTTATCACGTACACGTGTTTGAAAGAATAAAATATCTCTCATTCATTATTTATACCTGGTTGAAAAATGTCAAGAACTTGACAACTTGTGGTGCAACAATTTTAAAAAAAAAATCATGACCATTTTTGTACAGTGGAGCAATTATTGTTTATACGTTAGTACTATTATTTATAGGGAAATTAGTGGATATCACAAATTCTATATATCTGAATGGAAGGTCAGTGCTCGGAGGATTCTGATATTATTGTATGATGACCTAATGACGTAGTTATAATTCTCTGATCGGATGTTAATATATATGATTATCATAGATGTATAAGATTTTGCCGATTATAAAATATATTAACAATAATGATGATTTGCTTTTTAAGACCTCATTACATACTACAGACGGATTCCCTCCCTGCCTCGCAATCATCGTGCATCACAACGCCACACTTGACTCACGCACAGACATTGCATTGTTTGTTTTATTAGAAAGCGTCTGTCAAACTCTCTTTGTAATTATTGTTAGTAGGTAGTCATAGACGAACGGCGATTGTCGGTTGAATCATTACCCGAAGCTTGAACAATAAATTATGCTTTGGTTTTTTTTTCATTTATAATATAATATTTGTAATTTTCGATCTAAAATGAGTAACTGCGCTTATTTTAATTTTCCGAAGTGGAATATTATCCGTTATATTTAAGCAGGTATTAAAAAAAACTTTTTCAATTTAAGATTTAAGAGGATGCCGTTCGTCTCGAGAGGAGCCGTCGAAGTGTTGTAATAACTAAAATATATATTATGTCGAGCATATTACACTATATAGGTAGGGGAAAAAGTTGCCTGCTTCCGTCCGCCATCGATTTTTGACGTTATAATGATAACAATCTAACGTTTTGCGTGCTTATCTTTTACCTTAATTCAGGGGACATAGACGAATGGTGGTAAGCGTATAAAAACTACCTCGAAAGAATATAAAAAAAGCGATAGATTGACATTGATAACCGATCATCGCGATGGTCATATCTCTCACGATTATAATATCATAAGGAACGATCGTTAAAATTTCTGCAGGACCCTTTGTTTTAGCCAAAAAACCGTTACCGTGATTTACAATAGCTACACATCAAACTGTACGGTTTATGTATACGTATATATTATAGACATGTCGAACATAAAATAACAGATATTATACAATTATAATATAGGCCATTGCTAAGAGTCTATTATAATATTTGACAGGTTTGATTTAATTGATATATTATGTATAATAAGAGGATGTCCAGTAATACAGTAACTTTGTGATAGAATAAATAATAATTATTATTATGAACACAGAGATTACATAAACTAAACTACATAATATATAATACAAATAATATAATGTAACAAAACAAATTACTTAGACATAACATTAAAATTCACTAAAATAGGTCTTTATTTTCTAGATGTTTAATGTAAACATATTATATTCTTATTAAGCCGTGTTTGTCAAACCATGATCGTGAAAAGTGGCATATTTAGATTTTATTTGCCTATAGGTACTTTCCAATTTTCCGCCTTTTTTACCTCACATCCCTCCTAAACAGGACGGAACCGTTTTTGGCCAAATTGAATCATTTCCTTTTCGGCTAGTTTACTTTTTAGTCATTTTTAAATGTCCGTTTTCGGCCAGTACACTATTTTGGTCACCAATTTAAAATATTATTATTATAATTTATTTTAAAATCACATATTTATTCAAGTAAAAAATATAAACATCATATTATTAATTTATACAAAAAAATAAAATTATAGGAATATATATATATATATTTTTTATAATTGTAGCACATGCATTTAATGAACTCCATTCGTGTAATCTCCCCTCTCTTATATTTCGTCATGTTGGCATGGTTTTTATCCTGACAACTCAAAACTTTTCTATTTTTTAGCAATTTTGGAATATCAGCACTTCGTACTTTTACATACGATTCTGTTAAAATTTTATTTATTATATTCATACAATAGATGATTGGAAGGGAGTATAGGCATCTTTATAAACATAATTTTTATATATGGATTCAAATCTTGGTAATTATTTTTAATGATCAGAGGGTACATTAATTTAAGTACAGCGTTAGGCAACTCATAACTTTATATTGTTAATAAAAATGATAGCCATGCAGTAATAATTTTATTATTTGTATTATTATTATTATATATCAGTCCCCAAAATTACCTCCCAGTAAACGAATTCGTTTCGCCCAAACTCGATCTTTTCGTTTCGATCAAAAACATTATAGTCGTTTTAAAATTCTAAGTTGGTAACGATTTTTAAATAATATTTAAGTTTTATTTATCGTTATCCAGAGAATAATACGAGTAGAATAAAAATTTTTCTTCCAATTCTCCATCAATTATAAGTTGATTAAATAGTATACGAAATGACATCCAGACAGAAACATAGGTATATCAAAATAAATAGCATTGAGATTACCAAAAAAAAAAAAAAAAAAACAAGAGTTGAAAAACAAAAGAAAGACACGATATGATGAAAAAATTATCTATGTAGGTCTGGTGAAATCATTATAGGTATGAGTTTATAAAAAGTATGTGTAGAAATTTAAAAAATAATGATTTGTATTATGTGACAACTTTTAAAATAGTTTTTAGTAAAAAGTAATAATTTGTTTTATAACAATAATAACGCATAATTTAATATTAATTTTTAAATGTATTTAATATAACATTGTTGCAAAGACAAGTAGTCATAAAAATTGTGTCAAATTTTTGTAAAATATTAATTTTTCTATGAGTCCTAATATTTTAAAAATTATTCAAAAATAATCATTAACTTATTTTTAAAATTACTAAAATCTTTTTGGTTAAAACGGGTATCTGGGCGAAACGTGAAAGGTTGAGTTTGAGCGAAACGGGTCACGCCCTAGGACGAGGTCAACTGTATCTCTGTATGGCTGAATATGCTACCCACATTAACTATTATTAAGTGTATATAGTATATTATTGTATAGCTATATAGTTTACTTACTTTTTTTTAGGTTTACTCGATTTATATCACGATTAATATATAGTACTATAATTATATACGTCTTATTAACGATACCGTACGAATTGGGGTGTGATTCAATGAAAAAAAAAACTGGGGGTGCTGTTTTTTGGTTTTTCACAAAACGATCATAGAATACACGATGAGCAGCTTTGTCCTTCCATCCCCACCAATTCGAAAATCATATATAAATATTTATTTATTTAAACACCAGTGTGGGCTCAAAAGCACAGTATATAATATATTTTTTTAATAGACATTATAAATGGTATTAAAAAGACGATTGCAGAAATATTCGTATAAACTCATTAGCTTATATTTCATAATAGTACATTATAGAAAGAAAAGAACATAAAATTGACTTAATTAAGTATTACAGCTAATAATAAAAAGAAATTTCAAAGTAATGTGGCTTATATTGTCCACTATATACGCCATATTAATTTATTCATATATAAATTAAGAAATATAATTAACCACATAAATTACATAAATGATGAGGGTACTAAGCACGCAGCCACGCTCCCTCCCAAATTACGCCTATAAACGAGTACGACCAGTGGCGTATTTAGGCGTTTCTAGTGGCGGCAGGGGATGAGGTAGGAAATCAAAATATTTACGTTCAAAACCACCACCGCCGCCGCAAACAATTGGATTTTGTTTTTGCAATATTCATAACATGCAATAATCGAAACTTAATACAATTTTCATGTGCTGCCGTTTACCTCGCGTGCACCACCCTAACGTCTACCTACATCATGTATACCTATATATACCATACTAACAGACCTATTTTATACATTATTCTCTGACAGAAGCGCAGTTGTCATAGTAATATTATATTCACGGCATTATAAAATTGGTAAACATGCATAATCGCATACTGCAACGCCCGTGCATCGTTAATCGTTTACAAAATTATAATATAAAATATCGCTTGTAATCAGAGGCATGATGTTGAAAAGATTCAAAAGTTTCCTAGTGAAACTTTTCATGAAATTTGAAAAGTTTCAAAACTATCGAAATAAAAAGTATTGAAACTTTTCGATATCAAAAAAATTACATTTCAAGGAATATGTAAATTGATTAGTATCATTTTCACAGATCCGTTCTAATATTTGATATTAACTAAGAAAATAAAGAATTAAATTCTGTTTCAATATATAGTTATCATTTGAATACAATTTTGATAGACAATGTATATCTATTTTCATTATATTAATCATTTTTAAATAATTTGACGATTTCGTTCGGGTGTATAAAGACAATCATTGAATCATATACAAAACAAATTAAAAGTATATAAATGTGTCAAATGAAAAGTTTCGACTTTTTTCACGAAAAGTCTCAACGGGTCAGTGAAAACATGACATTTTAAATCTCTGCTTAGTATATCACCTATATACCGCTGGATAATAAAATAATATAGGAAGATAAAGTACAATAATGTAGCAGGTATATAGAATTATATTATTATTTTTATGTGTGCGCATATTGGACGATTGTGTGCCGGCCTTGGCCCCGGACGAATCGAAATGCCGTTTCGTTTGCCGGCGCGATCTGTCAATATTGATAGAAAAATCTATATAACATTATGTGCTGACTAAGATGGCGATGACTATGAGGAAACACACGGTCGGTGTTTGCTCATTTGCGATCGGTGTATTACACGAACAACAAATAGCACGCCGCACGATTTTAACGCACTCGAAATACGCGCTTGATGATCATAATATAGGTATATTGTTTTTATATACATCATATAGGTATTGCCTATATACGACGAGGTAAGTATAAAGTGTGTGTATACCGCGTATATGGTTACGCGTGGGATACCATGCGTTGGGCATGGTATAATAATAATAATAATAATAATAATTATTGTGCCGTGATGTCGGTATAAGCGGACAGAAGTGTATATCATACTACAAGAGCGCACCCAGGGTTTTTTTTAGGGGGGCTAAGTAAAATTAATTTTTAAGTACAAAAGTCTCCTAGTCCCATCTGTATGGTGGGTATATAAGTATAATATTATATTATTCTATAATATGATATACTTTAATTTCGGTAGTTGACTGTTTTTACTACATCATCATTTAAAGTCAGAACCTAATAAAATTAATAATGAAAAAAAAACAGACAAGTAGGTACCGTAACTACCGCTTGTGTCATTGTAATGGATGTGTTTAATTTGATTTCAACGATAAATCGTTGTATACGAAAATCGATTCTGAGCGAAGGCGGTCTGACAGCCTATATGATACTTTATAACAATATTATCGTTTTAGTAGTATTGGGTAACTCGAATTCATTTTGGCCAAAAACGCTGCATTAGCATATTATCTAAAAATATTTATATTGGATAGTTAGGCCATTCTTTTGCTAAAGATATCGTTGATCTGTAGCCTGTATTGAAGTTAGAAAACAAAAAATGAAAATAATAAAAAAAAAATTGAATATTTTCATTGTGAATCTCATTTTTCCTTAATTTTTTTTCTGTTTTTCTGAATTTATTTGAAAACTATTGGGCATTTCTTACAAAGGGAAAGATTTGTTATTTTTTTTTTAAATAAATAAAATAGTTATTTAATAGATATATAAATGTATTGATCAATTTATATATGCATATATTTTTAATTTAATTAGAATGGAGTGATTATTTTTGTTGATTAAAACGTGTTTGTCCATTTTAGCAAAACACCGTTAAAATATTAATTGTGTTCACTTACTTTTACTCTATCGTAGCATTTACAATATTTAAATAAATACTTTTTAAACAAACTTAAAATACCTTGATAAAAACAAAATTATTGTGCCATTTCAAACAAATCACCGTTAAACTATGACATTATCATACACTAAAGGATTTTTTAATAAAATAGGAATGAGATAGTCAATCACAGTTGTGTATATTTCTACATAATACAGCTGGACTGTTGGGTTTTGATTTTTGGCGGCCTAGAGGCTCAAGCATTTCTTAGGAGTGAAGGCACTAAAGGTATTTGTGTTACATATTTGGTCGTTTTTATATGTCGTTGCCAGTTCACCAGACCCGTGCACCCAAGTTGGGGTTGATTGGTGCAATCTTGCGGTATTTAATTGTTATGTTACAATATCCTAACGAAAAAAATTAAATATACCAACATCTATATTCCAATATTATATTACATTAACGTGGACATTTGTGGACTCAATATACGATGATATGACGGGCATATCCTGTGTCTCTACGACAGGGGTGGCCAACTTTAATAAACTTATGATCAACCACTGAGTTTTTCTAGGTTGTCGTGATCGAAAAAAAAAATAAACAAAAATATACTCGTAATTCATATACACGCGTTACACATGTTACATTTGTTTTATTTATTTATTATTACTCGATAAGATATGTCCTTATTTAATTATTCAATGATATGCTTTTGTGAAAAAAAGTCACGATCGACCTGTTGGTCACCTCTGCTCTACGGTATTGCACATAATCAGTGATGCAGGAGTAGAGAGTAGTACATGGAAGGTATACGGCGTGTAATGTGCGTGTACTCACTTCCTAAATTTATATTATCGTGTATAGAAATAGATTAAAAGTGAACACGTGGTTAAACTGCTGTATATACGTATAAATGCAATAATCATTGTTGAAAATATATAATACGTTGCTTATAAAATATGTAATTAGGTAAATGGTATAGTATTATTCTATATTCCTACAATACAATAAATGTCTAGTTTGAGAATCTATTGTTGATACTTTATAATCGATTGACAATTGACAACCCAAATTGTCAACAAAAAAATCAAAAAAGAAAAAGATAAATGTTTAAGTCTATCCCCTCCTCTTTCTATAACTGAGAATTAATTACCGGTTATAAAATACAATTTTATAAACAATGTATCATTAATAAATAATTTTAATTGTAGTAAATAGCATTTTAAAGTTTAACGTAAATGGTAAAATTTAATAAATACATAATATGTAATAGTGACGAACATAAAAATAAATGTACTGCTACTTGATAAATATAGAACTCTGAATCGTATGCGAAGGCTGGTTAGTAAATAACCACACATCAGCTGATAGAGCAAGATCAAAAAGAGCTGAGCCACTATACCGTCGTATTGAAAAGAAAAGAAATGCAGTTTGTGAGAAATATTGTAAAATATTATATATTAATCGTTATTCATTACGTATTATACATTATGTTTTAGATACCTCCCCTGAAGGCGACAAGGGTCCTAGTAAAATCCAAAAATGCCCGAGTAAAATCTAGCAAATTTGGCTGAAGAAATGGGCATGATGTATTATGGAATCGTACAATGTGCCGGTGAATCCACAAAGAAGGCACCGACATGTTTGTCTACGGATTGGTAAAGTTTAAGGGCCCTAGAAAAATTTAGAGATGCCCTAGCTGCAAAATCTAGAAAATTCCTAGCAAATTTTTGATACCATAAACGTAGACCTAGCCTAATGTGTCAATGGTGCCAACTTGACGGACATGATTTTTTCAGAAAGCGTTAGGCTGTTTATTTTTAATTAATTACAAGGTAGTGGGGTCTGAGGGACAGAGCAGTTAAAAGCACCCAAATCACATATATACAGTTGATAATTTAGCGTATGTTCATAAAAATATGACAACATCGCTGTATTTAATGTATTCGTATAATATATTAAAATATGTACTATAGAATCAGCTATACTTTGACATTTTACAATGTTTTCAATAAAAATTAATTCACTGAATTACTAATAGTAAAATAAATTATTATTTTAATAGCAATACTATTATCATAAAATATATGTAGACTGATAGACCTTCGCCGTTTAGAACCGTATACAATGATACGATATAATCACTGAGTTCAAATTTAACACATCCATGACAGTGACCCACACAACACATAATGCACAGCAAAGCTGCACTTGACCATATTTTTATTTTATTTCGAATTAAGGCACAAACCATCTATTATACATACAATGCACAATAATTACAATAATCGAACTGTCATTTGATTTTGACGGGTGTAATTTGCACGATTTAAGATGCTATCCATATTAATTTACAAAATTAACATAATCACAAAAACAACAATATGAAGGTCAACCTGACACAATCTTCACTTAAATTTACGATAAGGTTTTACTGAAAAATCAAAAAGCTGAGGCGTGTACATTTATTTAAAATGGATTTTAGTGGCTTGCAAGTTGGACATGAAAACTATTATAAAAGAAAAGGCTTCAGCTACTTTATTAGTTGTTTTCATATATATAAAGTAAAATATATAAGAAATAAAAGGCGGAGCATTAATAGTTTTTAAATATTTGAATAGTTATGATTGGACTTTTTAGCTATACCTTATGGTTTTGAAATTTCGTTGTAGACCGTAATTCCAAATAGGGTTAAGGGATGATTTGTAAACAGTTTTTGTTGTCTTGAGTTTGTAAAATTGGTATACAAATATGATCATTTATAGCATTCGTTAGGCCGTTAATGATATACACGCTAGTTTATATAAAGTTATCATTTACAAATGTTTTACTTTTCTAAGTTTGCATTAACCTTTATGGCTAAATTTAGAATTCCTACAGATACATTTTTTTCAAGACTTACCACCAATTATGTTAGATTTGTCGATGTGTCGTGATTGCTGTTGTGTTTTTACTATAACTGCAGGCTCATAAAATCAACACGATTAGACAAGGCCTAATCAAAACGGCGGATGTGGCTGAACAATAATTCGGGTAGGTCCAAACTATCCGTTTGAAATGCTTTTGTAATGGATGCATTTCACCGAATTGTGCAGGTTAATAGGTCAAACCATTCGTTTTTATTTTGTATTTTTTTTTTTTTTGTCTATACGTCTGGATACTGTCGCGGGATACGTTAAAGCCGGATAATGTGTACACCGTCATTAAAAACAATATGTTTTGATGAAGCAACCTGTATTCTGTATCAGTTTTTTACGTAGAATTTTGCATTGCAATCCGGTTGAATGGACGGCGGAACGTTGCGCACCGGTCGGCGTGTGGTCACCTATCCTGTATTCATAACAATGCGTGTTTCGTTTTCATTAGCTAACCTATTTGTTTCGTTTTCACCGGTCTTCGACGGACATGATCGGACATTTGAGTATTTATTGAAATAATAATAGACTTATCGCGATTTATTGAAGGTTTTTTTTTAAATAAGTATATTTATTTCTTTTACCAGAGTTTGATTGTTTATTAGCAGCTTTTCCACCTTCAAACCTATCTAACCTATTTCTACCATTGGACTGTGGTGTATACAAAAATTGCTATAAATTAAACCCTGGACATTTTGCACGTGTTCATCATCTAGTAAACGGGTTTTTAAATAAATAAATACTTCAACTGATTTTTATGTATTATAATTTTTATGACATACTGACGTAGGTATATAATATACATGTGTCGCAACATGTATTACACGTTTGGTATATTTCTAGAACTCGCGTGTTGTACATATTCTTTCCGGTTTAGTATTTTACTGTTATATACCAGTAAGCCAGCTAGTATGGGTGGTATTATATTTTGATAATTATAATACTTTACAATATATATATATATTATATACGCTTAAATTTTTAATATAAACATTTTGTATTTTAATTCGACAGTGATTTTATTAAAAAAAAATGTAAATATACAAAGTAAAATAAAATAGAGAATATAAAATAAAAGATAAAACTAATTCAACCCACCTTGATACTTGTGAATTGACTTAAATTTTAAATTATTACGGAATTATCGTTATCTACTGCAGGCTAGTTCACAATGAATGATTAATGCCATTTCACACCTGGAAATGGTGACTAATATTAATGAAAAAATTTAATTTGTGTTACTACAGAAGACTTTTGAAATGGTATAAAAAATCGAAGTGTTTGAAACTATAGTCCTTCAGTAAATACTTAAATATTTCAAAAATCTAAATAAATATATTATTAAAAGAAAAAAAAATGAGGATGAGCATGGTACTTGGTGGACAACTCTATATATAGGTATAGGATCAACACACCTTGGAATTTTCAAGTGGCTATATTATATAGTCGAGATTTCTCGCGGCATACATCCAGATAATATAAAATAAAGCAAATATTTTTAAACTTTTTATCGAACATAATACACGTATCTATACTGATCTCGTTGACATATAAAAAGCAAAATCTCGTCTTTCAGTAATAACTCAATAAACATAAAATTGCTTTTCCGTGCGTAAGTATAATAATTATATTATATATTATGCGCGTATTACTTAACTAAAAAAGGGTAAATAGGAGTTAACGACATTTTCCAAGATTTTCAGAAGAGACAAAAACGTATTTTTTTATTATTTTTACTTTGAAATGGTTATAACTTTTTTTTACAAGTTTTTGAAGTTTTTGATAACAAGATTTTTTTAAAACAAAATGTCATATACATGGACATGTACATTTCCATAGATTAAAATAATAAAAGAAGTAATGAGAATAGTATTAGTAAAATTTATTAAAAAATTGGCCCTTATGTCCCAGTTTTTTATTGACCATTTATTTATTTTCAATTATTTTCTATTATATTTTTCACTATAATTCATTAATAATTATTATTATAAGCGTGAATTTTTTATAAAATGTTTCTTATTAGATATATTATAACATTTTCAAGTAAACAAATATTATTGTTATAAACAAATTTTAAAATTTTATGTAACATATTATTAAATAGATAAATTGTAAAACGATGTATTACGTGTACATTTTAGATAGCTACTATATACTACTTTATTTTACGTCACATTTTTTTTTCGTTTATTTTAATTTCAAGTAGGATGTGCGATCATCCAGTCGTTATAGCCTATAGGCATTATGACCAAAGGTGTCAACATTAATTAATGTATAAATATCTAACATGAAGTAGTTACCTAGTGTTCTACAACATAATAATTCTAAAAATAATTTACAATACCTACAAATAAATCAGATGTACACGTCGAAGTAATATATTAAATAATTAATATGAAAATCGTCATGATAAAATATTTTAATTAACAAGTATTAACTAACAGTAATCACAAATATAAATCTAAGGATTAATTGTGTAATCAACTGATAATACAATCTTGTCGGTTATTCCCCATTTTTATATTGAATTTGGAAAATATTGCCGTTAGAATAAAATAGTATAAGCGCCAAATATTGATGAACATGTTACATGTTCCTCAAAAACATTTCATATTGATAGCGTTTATTCTCTAAAATTATCGTTTATAAAAAACAGACCTCATATTTATAATCAACTGAACAAAAAGTGTCGTATATACCCTATATTTTAAAATTCAATATTTATTTATATAATGATCACAAAATAGTAATACTTTCACCAATAGGTAGAGCTTGTCTCCCACTATCCAGCCATACATGTTATGTCGCTTAGCCCTTAACTGTCGCATATCCTCTTTTGTCGTGTAGCCATTGATATTAGTTTATCGGAGATTGGACGTTTATTTTCGATGTTCAATACCAACTTTTAATTTATAACTATTTAGTATTATTATTTTTATATATTATCAAACATTAAATTGATTAAACTGGACCAGATTGAATTTCTCGAACCTGTACTGTGTCAATTAATTGTTAATTGCTTTAATATGCATACGTATAACATGATACTGATTTATCGTTTTTACATTGAAAATTGCGGTGATAATGGGTTTGATCCATCGCAATTTTATCTGTTGGCTGTATTTGCCATTTTTTGTAACCGGTTTCTTTCACGTATAACAGTGATCAAAATAATAAAATTCACTTGACATGACTCTAAACATGAACGCGTGCTCTCAGGCACGTCGACACACTATCGTTCACACATTTCTTTTATCATTTTCGCCAGCAATGTCAATAATATGATCTAGATAAAAAGGATCCAGTAGCAGTTACGGACGCGAAGCCGATTCTATTTTCGATCAAAACCTCAATATCGTCGTAAAATTTCATCAGACTACCTACTTATAATATTGAACCGCCGTAAAAAAAGAAGGAAAAAATAGATAATTAAATTTCACAAATGCGCGCCCGCGAATAAATGATGTCTATTGAGCAATTTTAATATTACAATATGCGTAGCACATTCAACGTAGCCAAGCGGTGTTAAAGTGTTACCGAGTTTGGTCATCTGTAGTTCGAATATCGACACCACAAGACCAATGTCGTAGAAGGATTCATTGTAAAACCATCACTGAAACTTATATTTTCCTTTGGAATAACTCAATATCAACAATAAATACGATGCTATATGATGGATAATCAACTGTCGTAGGCAGTAGTCGTTATAGGTACTAGTATAAATCGAATCTACTGGGAAAATAAATCTCGGAAAAGCCGTATGAATACATAAATAAAACATAATAATAATATAAAACATAATTTTTTTTATTAAGGAGTTCACTGTTTTCATTTGAGAGTTCACATAAGCGAAAAAATGTGTGCCTACTAATTCAGGGTTAACATCTTGGACGTTATTTTTTTTTTATTTGACCAAAATGAGTAGAATAATTCATGTTCATATGTATACGAGTATAATCGAACAGTAAATAATATAATCAAAACGATGTGAAAACTATTGTGTAGATAATATTATAATATTTGTTCACACCAATCTGATAATGAAGTCCAATGTTTGTGTCTTGCGGAAATCCGGACAGGAATATTTGTTACCTTGTCAGTTACAATATAGGTACACGTGGTATAAATAAAGTTTGAGAACAGTCTCGTTAAATCGCGACGAATATTTAATAGATGTTATTTTTTTTTATCTTGGATTCATTATGATTTTGGCAAAAAATTTTAAGCAGGAAGAACTGTACTTTTTTTTGGATTTGCTGGATTTATGGGCGTCATAAGGGAAGTGTAAGAGAATGCAAATCCCCCTAAATTTAAAAAAAATATTTAAAAAACAAGGAATAATGAAAAAAATGCATTATTATTTATAAAATTTAACTAAACAATTATTATTTTTTTAACAAGTACGTCTTGCTTGACTAAAGCCATTTTAAATATTTGATTACCCAGGTTAATATAATATTAAACTAATATGCACCCCCTTAATAATTATCCTAGCAAAGCCTATAGGCCTGGATTTATACAAATTATTTCTCATATACTCTACAATAAAGGTCTTGTAGCTGAAAGACTTATGATTGATCATTGGCTTGACGAAGACGTGTTTTAAGTGCGTTAAGTTTTTTAAAATAATTTGTTATCTAATAAAATAGAATCATCCATTAAATCTTAATTTAATTCGTTAATTTAATTTATTATAATTATTTTATAATATTGTATAATGATTAGATGATTACCTATATGATTGTATATAATTTAAAAATTTGAAGAAAAAATTATAATGTATGATGGCCCGTTTATATTATTATTAAAAAAAAAAAATCGGCAAGTGGGTGCCGCTCTACTGTACAGTAGATATCGGGTGGGTTAATTTCATGAACGTGTTAAATTTGTATTCAATTATGTATATCATTGTATACGAAAAATGATTCTGAGCAAAGACGGCCAGCTTACATAGCTAAGTGTACCTATTTTAAGATATTATTGCTATTAAAATAATTCATTTTATTACTATTAATAATACAGTAGGTTGAATTCATTTTTGCAGAAAACATTGCATTTGAAAAATTAATTAAGTGTATAATATATAATAATATACTTTAAAAATTTCAAGAACACTCAAAAAATATTTTTAAATTATAATTATCCAATACTTGGCTATAAAAACTAATAATTTTATATATTTTTAACTACTAAATAATTTGTAAACATTCCAGATTTTTTGGTTACACTATAAGCTACTTACGAAAAACCTTGTTTTAATTTTCAATCCTTAGTTATAAAAACTAAACATTTTATACATTTTTAACTAAAAAACAATTTGCAAATATTCGATGATGAATGTCGGTCAAAATTTGAAGTTTAAATGCTTATAAAAAAAAATTATGTCAACGTATTTTTATTATTTTTGATCTATTATATTAACAACTCACGAGAAATCTTTCATTAAATTTTCAAACAATTTGACCTAACAAATTTTTTTTATCGATATTTAAAGAAAAAAAATTTGAAAAAAACAAAAATTTCTTAGACCTACAACTAGCTTAAAAATTGTCAAAATATTTTTAAATTTTTTTGGTGTAAAATGATAATTTAAACATTTGGTGAAATTTTCAAATGTCTATGGCTATTCCCTTTTGAATTATATCAAAATAAAAAAATTGTTCTCGGAGAAAACTGGTGAATATCTAATGTTCAATTTTAAACGCACATAAAAAATTAATTTGATTTTCTGACAAATTTTTTCTTTTTTAGAAGTTTAGAAAGGTAGAAAAAATTATAGAGAATCTTGTGTTGAATTTTCAAATTAAAGATTTAAATAGAAAATTTTTTATGAACTTCCTAATTAAAAAAATTGCATTTTCAAGTTTTTTAACTGATAGAAAAAATTTTTATTGATAATAATAAAAAAATAGTAAACAAAAATTCGAAAATTGATTATGCCTATAAATAACTTAAAATATATTGAAAATCTTATTGTGTATGAAAATTGCTTGTATAAACATCAACAAATCAACAATATTTAACTATTTCTCAAATTTATTTTTACATGATGATTGATTTATTTACTTGCATATTTTACCAACGGCACGGACAAGTGTCTGTTATTTTTTCATTTAATTTTAAGTTGTATTGACGATTTCTCTAGGTTTTTTTACTAACATATTTGTCTGATGAAAAGACAAAAATGGACGATAATGTACTGAACAAAAAAATATGATATATTTCTTCCATTGCCAATTGTTATTAATTTTATTAAAGTGAAATAATAATTTGAAGAAAATTATTGGTCATCTAAATTAAAAAAACCGTGCGTTTTTAATTCTATTTAATTCTATTTAAGTCTTAAACTTTTCTTTTTACTACAATTTTAAAACCCGGCGCATAACAAATTGGATACACACGCTATTCATTAATGTGTTTGTTTATTTTTTACACTTAAGGCTGAATTTTAATCTTCAACAATATGTTTGCCATAAAATGTTAACCATATGTAACTATAGTGAATAGTACCCATGATAAATAGTACCTATACAATATATATTATACGGACACGTTAATCGATCTGACAAAACGCAATAGGAGGATAAAACACGGTGAGTGTTAATTTCTAGCTATTGTGTGTTAAAGCGTTACGTTTCCTTAATATTACTTCCTTGACTATCGAAGCTGGCGAGATACAAGAAGTATTAAATTTTTTGAAATAAAAACATTTTATCTATAGCTCTTTCTTTGCATTATTTAAATTTTGATTTTGATTTATCTTTATTTATATTTTAAAATTTTGATGTTAAATCGTTTTCTTGAAATATTGATATTTATGTTTAAAATATTGAGGGAATAATTTATTTTAAATTTAAACAGAAAATAAATTTTGTCAGATTTGAGGGGTAAATGAAATTAAAGTGGTCATGGGAAGATAGAAGTCAATTGATTTTTTAATGTCTAGGGGGGTTAGCGAGCTTGATTTTTTAGACATAATATAAATGCGGCATTGTGAAAACAATGAAAAATAAAAAGAATTCGCTTACAACGTTAAATCAAAATCGTATCTTTGCCTTTTTATCCGATTAACTTTTCGACCAAATTTAAAAAAACCTATGATTCTAGTCAAAAAGTGTCTCTCCCGTTAAAACTACTATGAACGATTTCAGTGAAATGCAACCGTTTATAAAAATTCTGAATTTCAATTTTTGTATTATAATTGCATCAATTCTCAATTGGTACGATTGTCAACAGACTGTTGAATCATGATTCATGGCAATTGATCACTATCATTTAATTGCTACCGCAACCACATTGAAGACATAGACCTGTGAAAATCCCATAATATATTGATAGGCAATATCACGAAAAAATCGACAGTTTATTGTTTAAAATATCAAAAAAAAAAAAAAATTTAGATAAATATAGAAAATGTGGGCAAGTGGGTGGGTAGGTACAGCTCTGCTGTATATTAGGTGTCGTGTGGGTCGCCGCAACGGATGTTTTAAATTTAAATTCAATGATATAATATCATTATGTACGGAAAACAATTCTAAACAAAGGTTGTCAGACTTAATTAATACCTAAGTATATTTTATGATATTATTGTTATTAAACTAATTTATTTTACTATTGTAGGTAAAACAGTAGATAAAATTAACTTTTGTCATTGACATTGCACTTGAAAATGTGATTGTCATCGTGTGTATACAATATAATTATAAACTTTAAAAGTTTCAAGTATCCACAAATAATATTTTTAAAATACAACAAATCAAATAAAATTGTTAGTTTTTACGTTATTTCTTTATAAATATCTGATTCAGTCCAAATTTAAACTTAGAATATTTATAAAAATAAATTATGTGTATTTTTTTTTTAGATTTTTTAGTTTTATTATAGACTATCTATTTACTACTAATACTGTATTTGATTTTCAAGCCAAAGCTATATAAATTTAATATTTTATAAAATTTTAACTACAAAATAATTTTCAAATGATCTTGATTTTAATGAATTTCATCAAAATTTCAACTTTAAATGCTTATAAAAAACAAATTATGTCTATGTATCTTTAATATTATTGATCTCTTATTCTATAAACTTGAAACAAAATAAAAAATTGGAGTTTAATGCGGGCTGTAATGAAAGTCTTATTTCAAATAAAAGACAGTTATCAAAATCCTATAATTCTACTACGGCCTGAGAGTTTTCCTGTTAAGTAATTTTTGTTATAATATAATACATACATAAATCCCTTTAAATATATGCAGTAGATTAGTGGAAAAATATTATAAAATTTAGGTGGTACCTATAAAATATAAAATATAATTTTTTAATTTTATAGAATTGCACAAAATTTGTACAATTGGCATCGAACCCTTTAATTTACTCGGAGAGTATAAGCTGATTATTAAAATGTTTCTATAGAGAGAAAGGAAGCGGATAATCAAATATGATGTATTGTATTGCAAGTTGCAAATGACCTCACACTATCCTTCATAGGTACCTTTTACAATTTTAAATTGTGATTGAATACAGTGTTTTCGGTGTGCACGTTGATGGCTGATGACAAAAAAAAGAGCTCAACTACAACTATTATTAGTGCTTTCGGTGCCTATTGTTCATTTGGACGTACTTGAAAAATATTATTCTTCGATTCGTCCGTCTAAAATAAATTATATTTATTATATTTATTTATTAATTACATTCTACAATAATTATGTTTTTCTAAATATTTTTGACACTAGACTTAAGTCATTTTTATGGAACTATTAACTATTGCTATTACACATATATTGTTTTAATTTTTTTTTTACACATAATAATATTATATTATTATTAGGCATATTTTTATCATAAAAGTTAATAAAGCTGAAAAATGTATCATTTAACTAAAAAAATAATAAATACAATTTATCACATTGATAATAATATTCAATACTTGCAGAGTTATACATAAGTGTTTATAAACTTATAAAGATAAATATGTTGAAAAAGGTACCTCAAGGCATGAGATTTCATTATAAAGTACAAATTCCTATACGTAAAGAAAAAGTATTAACAAATAACAAAAATATGGTGTTCTAAAAAAATCGATTTCGATTATCTACGTTGTTAAATAATACTTCAAGTATATGAGAACTTATATTGAAATTCTGTTTTATTAGATACATAATTTTGCAAAGTCGTTGTTGGTCTTTTTTCAACTCTCAATGTATTGAGAGCTTTTACAATTTGTATATTAAGACCTAACTATTGAATTTAAATTTTACCATAACATATTACTCTCATATTATTCTCATGAATTATCAGCTATTTATATTTGTTTAGGATTTGATGTTTTAATACAAGATTATAGTTATTCATCATAGGTATATTCAGAATTTTTTCGTCGAGTGCACAATCATCGATGAAAGCAAATAAAAAAGAAACAAACACTTACAAAATATATTCATCTCATTGTAATAATAATTACAAATGTAATCAATTAAACTATTTAACGCAACCTTCGATATTATTACAATAAATAAATTTAATTAAATGTATATCAAGTTATAACTGGTAAAATGCAATAAGTATAACTATTATATTATAAACTTATACAAATTAAATCTGACAATTTAGTGCAATATTATTTTTATTTTTTTTTAAATTCTCTATTGAACAATTTTTTTACCTATACAAAGCTTAATTGAATAGTTATGAATTCAGAATTGTATATGTACAAGACGAATTTTAATCATACTCGCCCCAATGTCATTAGATATTAAATTATGCATTTGTTGAAATTATGATTTAAAACCTATTTACTTATGGTTATATAGTATTAGGACATTAGGTAGTTAATTTACCTATGGTTATAAATAAAACATTTTATAGATGATATTGTTCAGTAAGATTTAGATTATTTAGTGTTAGACAAATTATTTTTTTTTCAATTATCTTTTATGTAAGATTTATTTGAGTACATATGTTTTAAGCTCATACATATTCATAATATATTCAAATATTTAATGAACTATTATCCTTAAAAAAAACAATCAATCAGAAACTATTAGTTCAAATTTCGGTTTCATTTCACTATTTTTTTCAAAATAATTAAATGCTTAATAATTTGCAGAAAATAGGAAGGTAGGAACTATTTTGAAAATATGGTGAGTGACCATTATTCAGCATACTTGAAAAAAAATAAAAAACTTATAAGACTTAAAATGGTAACAGAGAGAACACATAAATGAAAAGAAAGAAATTAGGTACATAAATGATTTCAATAAAAGTAGAGAAAAGTGTAAGACTATAGGATATTGATGATAATAATTTGGGATCTGATAAAAATTAATTTATGACTTCCCGGGAGTTTTGGGTTGGTTCTGATGGACGGCACCCGTTTTGCCCAAAATTAACCTTTTCCGTTTTACCCAGATACCCGTTTTGACCAAAGCCATTTTGACCGTTTTCAAATTAAGTTGGTAATGATTTTTAAATAATATAATATATATATTATTATTAACTATTTTTAAAAAAAAAGCATTACATAATTTACACTAAATTATTTTTTACTGAAATTTTTGCAAAAAGTCATAGCAAAAGCTTTTAAAAAATACATATTTAGTTTAGTAACTGAATACTAAAATAATACAAGTATTGGCAATTGAATTCAACATGCTTTTGGCTTAATATTTTTAGAATCCGCTGAAGTTTTCGATTACTTTACTTAAGATTTAATGACTGAATGTCGAACTGACGTCAGAAAACGTCTGCAAGCTTGATGTCTTATTGTACTGTTTGAAGTTAAACAGAGCGATAAAGGGGAATATAATACAGACCAATCTACAATAATAATAATAATAATAATGTGGCTTGGCGCGACGCGTTGGCTGTTACCAGTCGCGTTCTGCGACTGAGAGTAAGCATATCCGATACTACTAGTTCCTGGATGGGTGACCATCCGGCTTTTGTAGTAGCAAAAACCTTGACACACATACACACACGTGTTAAGAAAAGTCTACAGTACCCTCTCCACAGTTTCACAGGCTAATGACCTTTGTTGTCGAAGTTTAAAAAAAAAATAATAATAATAATATAATTCATAATACGATTATCTATATATATAAAAATAAGTGTACATTTTGATAAATTTTATAGCTCAAGATCCACCGAACCGATTTCGATAAAAATTTCAGGGCATATTAATATTGATATGTAGATGGTTTCTGTGAAGTTTGTACGCTGTGCGATATGTGGTTCCGGAGTTATGGCCTCTTAAGTTATGGCCCCCTTTGTTTCGCGTGCGCGGTTTCAGCGTGCGTGCGTGTGTTTCCGTAGTTATGTTATTCCTGTTTAAAGTATATCGTACAGCTGTACATACATATGACAACAACAATTCTATTTTCCAAATAAATATTTATTGCTTTGAGATTAAATGAGATTGATTTTTATTCAATTTCAATTGTATGGATTTAGGCGTTAAAAAATGCCACGACCAAA
>JACXSJ010002970.1:0-32754 GCA_014851325.1 Pentalonia nigronervosa
CGTTTGGGAAGAATTTGATTACCGTATAGATGTGTGTCGGGCGGCCGGTGGGGGTCATATTGAACATTTGTAACCAAAGTAAATAAAACTTGACTATTTTAAGAATATATTTTACTTTATTTAAACCTTATATCTTCATTTTTAATATAAATATAATATTCTGAAATCGGATGAAGACTTTTGATACACCCTGTATTTCCCTAATTAATTTTTTTATTAGTAGTATTATGACCGTACTTTGAACTAATTTTCGCCAAATATATCAAATATATTATGTAATATGTGTTCCTAACTATAAATGCTATAATCAATAAATAAATAATATCATATCGTACATTATTATATAATTATTATTATTTTAACTTATTTATATTATATTATTATCAATACCGAAGTAGGGATCCGTAGAACAATGTGAATAAAGTAGTGGTATAATTGTATAAATAGCTTAAAATTAGTCCGAACATTTTGGAAATTTCATTCTATATAGAAAATTATAGTTTAATAATGGAAAGTTTAAAGTTTCTTCGTTTTATATTTTTTTGAATAATAAAACCACCGCCAGAGAACAAATCTATATTGAAAATGATACTATGTTAAAAATGCTATTCTAAAAATTTGATGAAAACTTTAAGTACCTAGCCCACGGTTATTTGATTTTGAGTTACAATAAAATAACAAAATCCATTTTGCTAAAAATTGATGTTACCGTCATACACCAACTAAATATATGTGCAGCGTTGAATACTATTTCTTCACCAATCGCCAGTAGGTGGGTATAATGTATATATATATATATTATAAACACGATAATATTGTGTTTATATTCAAAACTATAAATTATACACAATATGTATGCGCGGTGTAGCTATAATAATAATAATAATAATAATATTATAAAAACGAATGTAACGATTTGAAAATCTAAAATACGTTCGCGCGTGTTATTCGCATATTACACAGATAGGATGCCGCAAGTGTATATTATATTATTTATTGCATGTGTATATACACACGTGTAGTGAAAACCGTTTCCTGTATGCATAATAATAATTATGCGATGGAGGTAAACATATAATATTATATATATATATATATATACTATTTTATTTTGCCCGGTGTAATATGGTACCTATACCCACAGCCGATATCGTTGGTATAATATCCTATATATAGGCATAGGTAGGCAGGCATAGTGTAAGTATCTGGTGTATATATCTGTTAACCTATGTGGGTACAGTGTATATCGCCAGTTCCGCACAGTTATGATATAATGGCTGGCATGTCCGCGTGTCCATGCTGCAGTTAATTATAATACATATATAATATCTTATTTGTGGGGGGGGGGTGTGTGTGTGTGCATATATTATTATTATTATACGTCGACGAGCAAGATGACGTTTTCGACTGGAGGCATTCGCGTCCGACGATGAGCGAATTTCGTTTTTGAAAAAAATAATAATTTGGAGCTGGTCGGTAGGATTATTTTGGAGAACGAAATATGCGTAGGATTAATAATATATCATATGCTGCGAGGGCCTCGGCGTGCTTCCGTTAAATTTCAGCAGGTGCAAAATTTTCATCTGTCCGATAATCATGTTGACAAAATATCAAGTCATGTTTAAAGCCAAACGATTCGCTCGCGTGTGCACAATCATTTTATGTTTGATTACTAAGCATATTATACAAATATCAAAATCTGTATAATATTTTAAACACTGTATAGACTATTCATATAAAATACAATATTTATATCTAATAAAAAATGTCGTTTTGATGAATTTAGTCTGTATATAGACCACAGACGTATAAAACATGTTCATAATACTTACACGGCTGTTGGGTTACAACAATCGATAACAAAATAATTATTACACAATGTTATTTTATTTTATTTTGTTCAGTTGTGTAGTTATCTTTTATCAAAATAAATGACAACAAATCGATGAAATAAAGTGTTATATTTGAATAGGATTTGAGTTCAGTGTTTGCAGGTGCAAGAGCATATTATAATATATTTTCACCCGCTAAACGAATACATAATACCGCAAGAAGTGCGAGTGCACCGTCATTCACCCCCGAAATTATGCCGCTGAGGGCCGGGTAAAACGAGTCATGTCTCCCGTCTACCTCCCCGTGTATAACATGTAGAGCAAAACCTCTAAATATCGGACATTCTCGGTCACTGAAATCTTGTCCGCTATTCATCAGAGGGTTTAGTTTGTCAAAAATGTGTAGTTTGTTTCCAAAAAAATGCCCGCTATTCCGAGGTGTCTGCTATTTGGAGACGTCCGTTAGAAGAGGTCTCACTGTATATATTAAGATGTACACTTGCATGGAGGTTGCGCATACACACTGGTCGAGTGCTAAGGAAGACAGCTTCTTGTCTCCCCGGGTGGGCTTATTGGGCTTATTATGATACATATACTATATTGTTTTTTTTTACACCCCAGCACAATAAATGATGCAGGGGCAAATTTTACGAAAGTTGTGCATCTCTATATTATGCGAGGGTCACGCAAGACAAAAAAGGTTAGTACCTATAACCTATTTTATACCACTAATTTTAGACTTTGGGAGGAGGCTTAATTGAGTGCGTTCAGTGGCGGTAAACCGTCTGGTAGGGGGAGGGGGTGGGAGTGATAGATCCCTTCCCCTATGACATTTTTTCAATATTTATAATAACTTATATTATATGGGCAACTAAAACAGTACTAATACATAAATTATAATTTAAATGATCAAATGGTGTGTATATTATATTAAAAAAATCGGCCACGTCCCCCATGACAAAATCATTTGACCACCACTGAGTCCATTAAACTATATAGGTATAAAATGTATACAAATAATTAATATGGCATATAGGTACCGCAAGGTACGAAATATTGAAAACAATTTAAGAAAAAAGAAATTATAATATATAATACATATGCCTACTGGAAGTTTGAAAAAAGCCATAAATTACTGGCAAAAGGTCGAAATCAGCGTACAAGTGACGCCCTGCCTTATAATATTATTCAATCGAATATGCGTGTGCTGTATAGGTATACAAATATATTGTAATTTGTAAAATTATCTCGTATTATAAACGTTATGAAAAACACTCATGCGCGTTGTTGTAGTTATAGCTTGTTATTTTATGTAGGTATTTTATATGTTGTCTACACGTATATCGATGTAATATGTACGCAACAGGTTACCTGCTATATCACGAGTCAATAAAATTGTTCTTTTTTTCGCCAACACGTGATCGCTTTAAATTATTATGATTTACATTAATTCTACACAAGTACCTTTTAGTCACGCAATTATATAATAAAATAATACCTATAATACGCGTGTATTAATGGATAATATAATTAGGTATATACGCATTATACGTCGTCGTTGGTGTCATATTATATTTTATTGTGCATCAAGTTGACAATATTATCGACGTCGCTCGCGATATTATATTGCATAACTTAATATTAATATACGTCATAATATATCAGGTGTATGTAGTGATTGAATTGAGGGGGGGGGGGCTAACGTACGTGGGTAGACGGAGTCTCTCTTATTTTAAAAATAGATATTTATGATGCGTGCCCCTTCTAATTTATTATATCCTATTATAAACAAGACGTTTAAATATTTATAGATACGCACACTTTATATTATACGCATTTTCGTCTCCTTTCTAACATAATAATTGTTTCCCAATCCGAGTACTGTTTGCATGTATATAAGCGACGGCGTTGATTCTCATTTCTTCAAGTAGCAGCAAATACTTCCTCTGGCTGACAACGTGGGCAGGTACCGGTAAGTCGCCGAGCCCGAACGGATATGACCCTCTGTCGAAGCCCTGGCACGGAACTCCGGAGTGTCTTCCGTCCGATTTGATGAACTGCACGTGCTGTCGCCGAACACGAGTGGCCAACCTGCGTTATTGTACATTTGTAACGAATCGTACAAAATCAAATAATAATAATATTATTATTATAATATAATATAATATGTTCATGTTGTATATAATATATTAGTTAAAATAATAAAAGGGCCGCTGTAAAAACTAGCCTCCCTCCCCAATTTCATATTTCTAGGTCCGCGCCCGGCAGTGACGAGTAAATGGGAGAAATCCCAAAAAGGGCGCTATTCAAGATATCCGACCGAAATAGCGTAAATTAATAATGGCGAAAATAAAAAAATAGAGAGTTTTAAAAAAGAGTGAAAATATATAATAACGAAAATATAACATATTTTTTGAATAGTTAACGATTAACGATTGAAACATAACATAAATTGTCAAATAAACAAAAATATTTAAAATTATTAGTAAAATATATTTGTAATTTAGTAATTTTTGTAAAACTGTTGATTGAAAGTTGATAGTTTAAGACCAGTGATTAGTAATTATGCAAAGCATTAAGCGTTAAACGTTCCAAGTTTCAAATGTTATACATTAAATTAAATAACGTTTAAACATAAAATGATAAATTGTTCATAACGTTTTATTTGTTCGTAACGTTAAATGGAAAATTGTATAAAGTTTAAAAACCTTAATTAAATAATGTTTAAATGTGGATAACGTTTAAACGCATAAGTTGCATAATATTTAAATTCTTTATAATACTCGATCGCTCACAACGTTTAACTTTCCTATAACGGTAAACAATATTATTTGTTTTGATTTAAGTCCTGATTAAGATAGTACATTGGCGGCGACCTGATACGTCCGTACCACCGAATTCAAACTACCCGAAAGTTTCACTATTGTGCATAATCGCTTGTTTTTAAATTCTCTGTTTTTATTTTTACTGTTATTAATTCGCGATTTTTACATTCACGGTTATTTGTTTCACTATTTTAGCCTAAACCCGCCATTCAGTCCCCCTATATTATCTTTATAATCGGAACCTAACCGATATAAGGACGATAAACCCGTCAGAGAAAGTATATAGGTACCGGCTACAAATCATGTATGATAGTATTTAAATATGTAGCTCGATACTTGTGTATTAATTGAAGGGGATTTTTAAGATTTTAGAGAAGGCTAAGCCCACCCAATCTACTCCTGCTATTGTGGCACTGATAAATGGCGGAAAAATAATTATGACGATGGTATGTGCAATGGGTATTGACTCACAAAGCTGCGTGAAGGTATGAGGTGTTTTAGGGGTGAGATAAAGTCGTTGAAAGCGTAGGAAACTACACAGGGAATTTGAATACCATATCATAGACTGTTTAAAGCCAAAGCGAACCGTATCCTGTAGAATCACTAAACTCAGGGCCTGTTTTAAGTGGGAGGGGGGCAGCATCGGTTGGCATTTCCCGGTTAGGTTAAGTTAGGGAAAAATTTTTCTCATATAACGTGAATAAAAAATGCAATTTTTCTTTGTAAAGAGAGCATTACATTTTCAAATCTTAAATAAAAAAATAAGATTTTTTATAAAGTACCAACAAAATGATTTGCAAATTCTTGTATTTTAACGAATTTTTTTAAAATTCTAACTTTAGGCGCTTATAAAAAGATATTATAAGTTAACGCTCGTATTTTTTTTTAAATTACACTAATAACAACTTAAAAAGGACGTTATATAAAATTTTAAAATTTTCGAAAAAAAGTTTGACTATCATGTAGGTACTACGATATTAAAAATATTATTGAAAACGGGTGTAACATTTCTAAATACGACCCTGCCTTAACTCCTAAAATGGTTGTACCAAGGGTGAACCGCCATCACTGGTCACGGATCATTTTGAAAAGTTCTAAATTTGTGGTGCCTTCGCTATTTGCGAGTAATCGCAATTTGACGATTAAACGGTACACAACTAAACTGTTCCCAATCTTCTGTTTTTACACTTAAATGTATACTACGTCGTGATAGTCTTAAAATAATATCTAATCAGCAATAACTAATTAGTATAACAGTACATATTCATGTCCTGCCCCCTGGTCACCGCTTTCAATAGGTACGTAACTGATTATGCATATAACTATGACTATTACATAATTATAAATGTTTTTTTTCTCTTTTCTAATGACGAATATGAAAAACCATATAAAATAATATGATATTTAATGGATGGTTATACCTATTTCATATGACTTTATGCCCGTAGGGTCTTAAACGATTGTTTACGACACGAAGCTGTACACATGTAGTTAGTGTGTATAGGTACTGTGTTTAGATTATTTTTATTTTTTCAAAAATTAGTAATTAAACCGTATATACATCTATTAAAATTACAACGGTAGATATATTATAATGATGACAATGTACCTATATGTGTAGGTTAGGTTGTTAAACGGCATATGCGTTTAAACTTTTAAATGCGATGACCATGATCTTAACCGTGATGTACTGATGTACATATTTAATATAAAAGGTAATTTATAGGTAGCTGAAAAACAAATACTTATATAATTATTATATGAACATGCATAATTATTTTTCAACTTTTTTCTCGGAATCGTGTTACGTGTTAGGCTATGACGCGACGGTTGGGTCGAGAATCTTATCCATCATCACGTCCAATATCGTACGAGAATATTTCTACAATCTACAATCTACTATTAAATTCTCTTCGATATTGCATTTTGTCTAAGACTATGATGAGATCGGTTTGAAACCAAAAAACAATTCAATAATAATATGTATCAGCAGGTATGAGTAAAAAATAGCTCTTTATATAGCGATCGAGCAGTGAGTGTATAGAAGAAATTAATAAATTAAATAACTAACAAGTAAAAAAATGTCAATAAAATAAAAAATAGTGGTGTATTTCCATTTCCATTTCTAGAGTAAAAATTAGTTTAAACCATTTAAATAGGCACCTAACTAATAAAAACTAATAAATCATCAATTCTGCAAATTATACAGTAGCGAGAATAACACAAAATATAATAATAATTGGTTAAATAATATTATTAAATATGATTTTCAGAGATTTATATATTTATCGAACGAGATGACAGAACGACATAGAAAATAGCGTTTAAGTCATATGTTAATGCCTAGGTAGATGATTATAAATATGCCATTACTGGCGATGTTACCAGAGTTTAAGTTAGTATTAATAATATTATAATTAATATTTAAAATAACCGGGCCACCATAATAATATTGTATTATATTATGCAGTAAAGTGCGCCATGATAATATTGCGAAATATTGTAGATTTTATAGTAAATTTAATTTATTACCCATAATATCTTTATATTATTTGCAGCTATAGAAATATTAATGTTCAAGTTTATCGAAAAATATTTAATTAATAAGATGCTCACTGCTCAGTATATCATGTTCAGATATACATAATATTATAAATTATTATAATAAATGTAACATTGAAAATTAATTAGGGGCGTATACCATTAATATCTTTTTAACTGTTATAAGTACACATTTTATAAGAATTAATTACAAATAATGTATATTCATTATTTAGTTTTAACAACAAAATTAATTTTCATCAGTTTTGGTATATATATATATATATATATATGTAATGTGGTAAGGTAACATTTCATATTTTAGCTAGATGACCTTTAAATCGACTCGGGTGTTAGTATGGCAAACAAAATTTAATATTACATTTGATTTTGAAAAATTCAAATTTTTAAACGCATACGCAGAGAAATGATTTTTTTTTTGAAGTGAACCTTTTCGAGTTCAAACTTGATAACATTGTTTTTTTTTAAACAAATTTGACTTATAAACTTTTAAATTAATTTCGTATGTGACAAAAATCGTTTGTGATAAAAAAAAAAAATAAAACAATATGGTATCTAACGTGAATAATAATAAAAAGCAATATTTTTTATGGCTTTAAATTACTTTTGTATACTATCTACTATCATTAATCGATCTAGCAGTAGGCTATTACTAGGCAATAGCTACTTGTCTACCTAAATATGTTGTATAATTTTTACACAGTTCATTTAGTATACCTAGGTATGCTTATACATATTAAAATGTTTAATTTATTAAGTTTCAGTTATAAATTATACGAATACTGAGTTTTATTTACAATTTAATTTTTTATAATTTATGTGTAGGTATATTTTTAAAATCTATACGACAAATAAAATTTATTTCATATCTATTTCTCGTAGTTAGAGGTCACTTAAATACTTGGATATACTCTGGTGTATACAGGACTATCAATTCTCACAGGTTTACTTCATACACTAAATTAATTATTTTTTTTATGTTAATCGGTATTAGTATTCACGAATCCTCTAACATCAATAATATCGATAATGTTTTGTACCAATGTGGATCCCTCCTTTCTTGTATCTACTTTTAACTTAATAACTATATAAGATTATTATTTATACGTTATTTGTACAATTTTTTAATTTGAAAATATGGAATTTAAATTCGTACATCGCATTCGTGTAATTAAGGGCACGTGAACGTAAATATAAATAAATGTGTAAATACTTATGAATCTAGACGCTGAATTGAAGAGTGCTTCTGCACCGTGATCGGATGAAGAACGTTTTAGTTTTGGATTTTTAGACATTGATTTCCAGCATGTGAACGCTTCCTTAAACACCGCATATGCCTATAATATAAATGTATAAATTGGATAATATATTAGTATTATATATTATACAACAATTGAAATAAAAAATCCTTTAAAACTATGTAAATTTTTCACGGACCTGATCGGCATCTTCCCGCACTGAAATCTCGTGAAAAGCCACGCAACCAAGTTCCTGGCACCGTTTCCGACCCTCAACGTACGTCACCATTCGATCATACTGTTGGTCCACTTTGTTACCGACCAGTATCACTGGCACGTCAAATGGATGATCCTTGTGATCAAGCCCATTATAAGATTATTAATAAACAATTTTTACAGTATTACGCTAATATATAGTACCTAAATACATGACGCATATCAGTTATTTTGCAGTTAAGGTCAGTAAAACATTTTGATTTCATATTATTTGAGATAATATTATTAAAATAAGTAAACAGGATTTCAAAAATTCAAAATTGTATAACAGTTATAGTTTCTTACGGTGTGTGTTATATGTACTTATATATAATTAATTTGTGCATATAATTATATTTAATTATATTGCATCATAAGAATTTTAATATATATATATATATATATATATATATATATATATATATATATTGAGATATGTGTTAATAATGAAAATGCATATAACTAAAAATTTATAAAATTTATAAACTTTATTTATGGCTAATGCTTGAATTTTTAGTATAAGTTAATACAAGGTTTTTCATAAGCTTATTTTACAAGAACTTAAAAATCTCTTTAATTTAAAGTTTAAATTTCTACAAAATTCGATACTCAAACAAAAATTTAATTTTTAGCTATTTACCTATACCTACCACGAACCTATTTTCACCATTCTGTGATACATCAGTATCGATTTATAAGTTAATAATAGTTGGTATCTAATAAAATATATAAAATAATATTATAATAATTATTATTAATTACTACTAATAAAATGTATCATTGCAGCGTGATAGCTGCTTGAGCGCGTGCATCGTACATTTTTGAAATACTCATATTTAGTTTTGAATATAGAGTGTTCTCCAGACTGAAATGGTCGAACCACCAATATTAACCCTACAATGCATGATTTTTTTTTATTATTAAAAAAATTGTTTTTGGTTAGTACTAAAGCTATAGAATACGTAAAATTGTTATTTGTATTTATTTGTACACTATATATCAAAGTTTCATAAACAATATGTTCAATTAAATCGTCTTGGAAAAAGTAGCCAAATATTTGATACGGAGTACTTAAATTCAAAATTTCATGTGAAAGTTCAAAGTCACCAGTAAATTCTACATTTTGGGTAGACAATTTTTCATGTTTCCATGAAATATCCAACTTTTGTTTTTTTTTGTTTTTTACTTTAGGCTGAGACTTAGCAACAAAAGGAGGTGTATTTATATCTAATTTGAATTTTTTTCTTAAATTTTTAATTTTGAGGTCTGGAGTTTTATTTATTTCATTTTTTGTATGCGGCTGTACAGAAATAAAGTTTGGAAGAGATATCGATTGGTCGTCAGGTTCACATTCAACATCTCTCATGTCAATATTTATATCCAAATTACTATCTAATAAGTTTATAGAATTAAGAAACGGATCTAATTCATCGTCATCAATATTTTCCAAAAATTTATCGAGTTCCTCTAAACCAACTATATCATCATCTATATATATACCTTGTTCGTCGCCAGATTCCAAGTCGTCTTCAGAATCAGATGGAGGTTCATTTTCCAGCAATTGTACAATCTCTTTCAAACAAATGTCTTCTACACATAATGAAAAAATGTACGAATTTGTAATGCAAAAAGTAAAATAATAAAACGCGCAAAAATACGGCTATGAAAAACGTCGAAAAAAATTTACGTCCCGTGTAGTGCTAAATGCATACTGTTGCGTATGAGCAACAACCGTTCATTATTGATTTACAAATAAAATATTTGACTTATCTGTAAAACCTTGGAAATTATCTAAAGTTTAGATATATATGAACACGGGTATATTTTTATTGTTATCCATAGACATATCTTATGATTTAAAATTATCGAAACAAAACCCAGAATTTTGTCATATTCATATGTACCGGTCCGCCGATAAATAGTTTGATTTTTCCAATTATATACTGCTATCTATCGTTTTGAAAGTAAAGTACGTAATTAATTATCATATTTGGTTTTGATTAAAGCTAATATACACTAACTAACATAGATAAATATCTGATTATAACCTTTTTAATCGGTTGTTGCCGAGGAGCAACACCATGCATTGTAGGGTTAAAACTGCTAGATTAGGTATATTGGATAACATAAGAATCCAGGTATCTACCTTAGTATATCTATCTAAACTCATTAGTGAGAATTGGGAAGGTGGATGCCTAGGTAACATATTAGCTAAGATAAATTTTAAGGTTCCTAATGTTAATTAGTGTAAAATTTCCCCAAACAAAATTAGTTTAACCTATCGTATTTCCTATAGAAATTTAAATTATTATTCGTAATATAAACATACAAAAAAAAACCTTAGAAATTTAGGACGAAAGACCGTCTTCACTCACCGCTCAGAATTTGATTTTCGTATCGGAACCCATACAAATATACAATTATTTTTCATTATTTAATACATTTATTACGATTACTGCAGTGACCTACTCAATAATGAGGTAAGTACTCACGAAACCTACTATATGCTGGAGACTTCTTCGATTTGATTATTGTGATAAAAACAAAAATGTGGGAAAATGTCAAAATGATGTCGTTTTTAAAATTATATGATTTGAAAAATAGTCAAATACTCAAATGTATTAAAAAAAATATACAATAAAGAAAAACTCAACGAAAAAAGTCCTGTCAATTACTTAAGACAATCTAGAGAATAGAGATATGTAAGTTTCAATACGGTACCTATGTATTTATAGGAAGTAATTTTAGTAGTTTTGTGTAGATATTATTAATATTTTAATTATATATACCTAGCTGCAGGTTATAGGAAGCAATTTATGTAGTAATAATTCAATATTACACATGGAAATAACAGGTATAAATGACTTGTGATAAACGAAGTAGTTATATAGTGCTTATTGGCTAAAGTATAGCTAAACTATATATTATAAAACATAGTAGATGTATGAAATTGTAGTAAGTACACCGGCTGCAACGAATACAATTAAGTTAAGAATAAGCATATCATTAAAATAAATAATGATAAATGGAATGGAATAATGTTACGCATATCTGCACACATGAATGCCAAGATATATTATGACCGAAACTTAACTCTTAAGACCACGAACTACATAAAATAATATTTTAATAATGTAGGTATTATTGTGAGTGTAACTACTACGAGTGTAACAACGCCACGACGGCCGTACCTGCTCGATACAAATATTAAGTATGGTAAAAAGAAGCCTTAAAAAAATGAAAATTTTCACTTTACGTATAAATAATGTTGTATAGGATATATGTGCATATCTATAAAATAGAATTCACAAATAAAATATCTAATTAAAATACATATTAGGCAAACCAGTTTATGCAAGGAAAACATTTGGCCACTGAAGCGAAAAAATCCGAAATGTACACCTATATGATACAAGGAATCCTTAGAGTTTATTCATTTATGATAAATCGTTACATTATGGGTACTCACTAACAAGCAATATATAATTCATTAATATGTGTATTGTGTATGGAAATCCATAGGTAATGCAATATAATTAAAATAAGTGAAATTAATAACACAGGAAAATTTGTATAATAGATACAAGTTTATTATACAAATACTTATATTTATGGTATAGCCTTGTCTTATAGGTGTTAAAAAACTACCAGTAATAATTATTGTAAAAATGGTTTTAGTTAATCAACAATGACTCATGTAATATATGTTATACTCATCATATAGTTAACAACTATAATAGTACAATAACGAATAAATAATAACCATCTATCAATCTACTTCAGGGAAAGCCCTTTTTGTAAATAATATAGGTGGTTATTATCATCTTGATTGTTGGTAAAAGCTTATATAGGTACCAATTAAAAATAATAGTCATTGTACTATAATATTATTATAACCAATGTTATATTATGTTATTAATTTAATATAGCATAGCCGCATAGGTAATGGGTATAGTATACAAAATATTCATGGTAATATTAAATCATATTATTGTATTAAAGTTATTCGCACAATAATATCTCAAAAACCTATTATTAACCTTAAAGTTGGTAGGTATCCCAAAGTCCATTTATGAAGTAAAATACAATGGTGTAGCACGACTGGACATTTTTACCTGTTTGGTATTCAGAATAGAAGCATATATTATACTTATAATAGGTACTAATAATATTTTTATGATAATAATTCAAATGTGTGAAAAATTTGTGTTTATCAATAATAAATAATATATAAATTATATAATAGTTTCCGATAGCGCACGCTTCTACAACCTGGGAACAAAAACTAAAAATCGCCGTCTAAAACCACGACTACCCCAAGATGTTCTCCTATCACAATCAAGCGAAGACGAAGACCAAATTTAATTTAACTTTAATTTAATTTACCACTAAATATAAATATTAACCAACACTTGCATGAATACTCACATTACTAATTCACTAACAAACAATATTAACAATTTTAGTATTTCGTAATTTGTCATAAAATATAAAACTGTTAACAAACTTGTAATAGCATGTATAATATGCTGAAACATTTTAATTTTTAATAAATAAAAAAAAAAAATATATAATAGTTAAAATTTTTTTTGGAAATTACAGACGGGATTTTGATATTGTTTGTGATATCGAACTTTATTGCAATTCATTACTATCAAATATCATGGTGAACTAACATTCGTTACACAGCCAAGTACTTAAGGGTAGATACCTACACTCCATTCTCGATTTGCATTGTTAGTTTATATGCACCGTATAGATATGACACCGTTGAGATTTTTAGTTTTAATTAATATATTCGCTTATGTGATTTTTAACTTGTAAACGTGTATAAAAAATTACCTATATGGTTTCTGTACATATAATATATTTATTATAGATTATAGGTAGTGCCCAAATGTATTTCGACATTAGAAAAAATAGTGTCCTAACGTGTCGTGTTATGAAATAAAATTCTCAAACGTGTTGTTACCAAATTTCAGTCTGCGTAATACATAGATGATTTTTTAAAATCATTATTTTGAAAACTATTAAAAAAATATGTTCAAAATAGTTTACAAAATAATGAATATATAATGTATTACGTTTAAAAAAATCATTCTGATACATAACTATAATGATATGAAAATGTAAATGCTTATCCAGTACTTTAGAATCTGAGCAGAGCGAGGAATGTATTGATTTTACAACGCTGCGTGTATTTTTTTTGTCTGTCATCGGCTTTTAGGGCAGTAAAAGTTCTTCAATTTTCTTCAACATAAAACTTTTCTGGTAGAAAAGTGAATCTAGTAGGTACTTTGGAGGGTCAAAATTAGAAAATTCCCAATAGTTTTCAAACGCGTTGGAAAAACAACAAAAAAATTAAGGGAGAAACGGAAATTTTTACGCGAAGCCAGTTTTTGACAAAATCAATTTTGTTTTTTTGTGTAACATCAAAAATAAAAATAGTAGACATATGAAATTTTCACAAAATGTTTATACAACCAATTTTTATGCACCATAAAATTTTTAATATATTTTGACTTTTTTTGAGCTATTTATAGGCATACTCAATTTTTGGGTTTATTAATTTTTTTTTTATTATTGCCGATAAAAAATTTTTCAATTGGTCAAAAAACATGAAAATTTAAAACAAGATTTTTAGTAAATATTTAATAATGTAACCAAAAAATCAAAAAAATGTATTAAAAAATTATTTTTTTATAGACATTTTAAGTTAAAATTTGTACGAAATTAGATATTTAAACGAAGAATAACAATGTTATTTATTTAGTTGTAATTAAAAAATATTTTTCATGGGTGCATGAAACTTTTAAAGTATATTATTATATTTTATATACGCAATTAAATTTTCAAATGCAATGTTTTCTGAAAAAATTAATTCAACATAGATACTGTATTATTAATAATAAAATTAATTATTTTAATAGGAATAATATCTTAAAATACACCTAGTTATGTAGGCTAACAGACTGTCTTCGCTCTAAATCGTTTTTCGTATACAATGATTTTTATTATTGAATACAAATTTAACAAATCCATGAAAGTGACCACATTTGACACCTACTATATAGCAGAGTGGTATCCACTTGTCGACATTTTTATAAATAATTATTTGTGCCACCACACGTCTGAATGTTTTATGCACATTATTACATTCATGCAAAATCATGTTTTTGTTAAAGTAATTATTATGTTTTTAAAACAATATTTTGGTTCGTAATGCTGTAATTTTATAAATTCGTATAAAATTGTTATTAGTTTATTCTCAACAATTTAAAAATATATTTAATATATGAACTGTATTTATTTATATTGCATCACTTAAATATTTTACTTAATAAGTACTAATTGAATTGTTTTTAAAATGTATATTTATGTATTATGTATGTATAAATATCTTCTTCTTGTGATTAATATTTGTAAAAATTCATCACTTATACGTTTTCGAAATTAGAATACAATCGAAAATCGGTATGTATCTAGTAAATAGATAGTTATAATGACACGTGTAGATTATATGCAGCATATACATTTTATATTTATAATATGATACAAAGGTAAGTTTTTTATTTTGAGCTTTCGTATATGTACTTATACTGATATTGAATTGCAAATTTTTGTCATCGGTATCAAAAAAATATAATTATTATATTATATAGTATTTTTGTGTACCTATAAAGCTGCTATCATAGTATTGTACTAAACTATAGTAATTCCAGTAGTGGCTCTAATGGTTTTTGTCTGGTTCTTACTTTAGCGGAGAGACGACGTTTCTTTTTGTTGTAGTTGATCAAAAACTTGAGCCTACTGCAATCGTCGAACGAACATTTGTCCGTGATGGAGTATACCAATATGAACACGTCGGCCCAGCGCATGTTCATTTCCAGATTGCAAGATTTCTATTACATTCGACAAGTGTCATCAATGAAAAGATTTTAGCAAATCATTTGACATTTTCTTACATCTTGCACGTATCCAGCGGTGTCCAATATCTCAAAGTTAACCGTTTCCGATTCCATGGACACTTGGTGCGTGTACATTTTCTCTAGGTTGGGGTCGTAGTCACCGATGAACTTTTTCGTTACGAATCTCACCAATAGTGCTGCAAACTCACACACATTACATTACATAATATATTATATAAGAGGATAAAATAGTTGTATACTTTTTCTCCACACCCTAAAATGTAATAAACTGTATTATTCATATCATTAAGCATAATATGTATAATAGTCTAATACCATACTGTTGTCCTCAAAAACAGGGTACGCTCTATAATTCAATTACCCATATTATACTGAGCACCCTAAACATATTATTGAATTCTATTTGAGGGGCACGGAACTATAATAGACTATTGGATCATAAATTTCCCGCAAACAGAATAATTCAAAAATATGTTTAAGGTACTGAGCAGTATATGGGTAATTGAATATTATAGAGTGTACTCTGTTTTCGAGGACACGCGGTATATACAGAGAGAGTCTGCAAATGCGCATCCTTGTCGTGCATATTATATTAATAATTATAAGTCTTGTTTAATACAATTATAAATAGTCTCCAAACGAGTATGCAAAACACACAATAGGTATTTATTATTAATAATATGTGTTTTACCAGTTTTCCCCACGCCGGGCTGTCCCATAATCATTACTCTAATGGGTTTCTGTTTGGGTATAAGTCCAATCTTATTGTACAGCGTCGATGTCATGGCAAACGGCGGCTGGATAACGCGTCTGGATATTACTTTTATGTTAAAGAAAAAAAAAATACATGAAATACACGAAATACGGGAAAATGCAAAAGTATCTGTGAAGTTCACGGACAACCCCTTTATCACAACGAGTATAAAAAATAAATACCGAGGAATAAAAAAAAACAAAGAAACAATTAAATAGTTTTTATTAAGTATATATTATTATTATAATATAATTTCAACGCTGCCGCGGACCTTGATCTTCAATAACGGCGACCTTGTCGGACACGACAGCGTTCGGTCGGAGCTATTATAATGTATAACGCGTGTGACGTGTACCTCTATTATATGGAAATTATAAATTTTAATGTATTATTATAAAATAATATATATTTCTCCAACGATCGTGACGAAAAAAAAAACGCTTAAATAATAATAGCAATCAAACCGCGCGATTAACACGTACAGTTTTTTTACTGCGAGTAATAATAATTATTAGATTTCGGCGTCGTACGTATTCAGAATCACGGGATCGCGGAAGAACGTTGGTCTCGAGCTCCTCTGTTATTATTTTGCGGATTCTATAGGCGTAAACGCATATTATTATTGTTATCAATATATATCGGAAGGTACGTTTTTGCGCGATCCCGACCGATCCCGATAACGATTTTGGACGTACGCCTAAATAAAATTATTAGCAAGACGTGATATGCGTACACGACGACGATTAATCACGGAATACGTTTAATTTCGACGACTACACGTCAAAGTATATCACGCGCAAAGTCTTCACGACGTATTGTTATTATTTTCCGGATTCCACAAGTCGTAAATACTTCATATTATTATTTTAAGCACATATCGGAAGGTAAGACTACGTTTTTGCGTGAACCCAACAACGATTTTCGACGTACGCCCAAATAATATTATTAGCAAGGCTTGATAATATGCGTATTACACAACGACGACGACGATTAATCACCGAATATGTTTAATTTCGACAAAGTATTGTTATTATTGTATTGTTGAATGACGTAAAAAACACTCGTGGGCGACTGACGCGACTGTGGACACCCGACTACTGTCGCCGAATCGGAACGGACTGCTGCGGCGTCGCCGTCGGGCCAAGATATGTGTTATTATTATTATTATTGTATATCATTTTATTATAATATTATGTTCGCGACACTTCGTTGGAAATTCTGCAGTGTCGGAATAACGTCAGCGTGTATAGTGCAGCTTGTGTGTAGCGTAAACCGCAACGTCGGGTGTGTGTGTGTGTGGTCTGGTCGGGTTTGGTATACCTATGTCGTACCTTATTTATATAAATATATAATATGATATTTGTGTATGTGGGTGAGTGGGTGGTAGGTGGATACATCCGAGCTCGACCGTGTACGCGGACGTGTAAGTAATGCTTGTGGACGTTTGCCGGGCACGCGATGGTATAGTGCGGATGGGTAAGCGCCATTTTCGGCGGGTCGTCAGACGATCGTGTCGCGATCGGAACGACGTGTGCACTCGCTTGCGGGCACATAATAATATAATAATAATAATAATAATAATATATACACACGCGGCGCACTTGCCGATATAATATTATACGTACCTAAATAAAATAATAATACGATTAATACATATATTGTATAAGTATAATATTATCATACGGACGACCTCTGTCGGCAATTTCATATCGTCCTTATTATGTATAGAATACGTAATATAGGTATACAGATGTACGTTGTCCGCCAGATTTACAAATATTTGATATGTATGATATTTTATGGATATCTCCTATATATGTGTATTTTTTGATATTAAATATTTAAATTTCGATCGTTTCACTCATTATCAATAATATTATACACTAGGTATATATTATTATTATACCGTAATTAGTAGGTATATATTACCAATAATATTGTATTCGAATTAAAATCCTCGACGTTATTCAAAATCTATATTATTATAAGTAGATGCCTAATTTTATGGAGAGGCAAATAATATATTATGACGTTTCGTAAAGGTCAATCTCTTTTTAAGTATACTATACATAACATACATGACTATGCTTGTACCATTTGCAATTCGTTTATTATTCTAAAAATTATATCTATTTAGCTCAGTATAGCTTCAAAAATGTAAATTGGATATTTTGTGCATTTACTTATATATGCACGATATATTGAGCTTATTTTAAGGGTTAGATCAGAGTTTCCCAACCGATGTGCCGTGGCTCGTTAAGCCTTCATAAGTGCGCAGCGTTTGATATAATTAAACAAATTATATAATATAACAAATTTAATATTTGTAATAAATTAAAATATGGTTGTACATGAGTTTTTCTGGCCTAAATGAACACAACATTTTAACTTATTCGTTTTAAATTTACTAATATACTTATTGGTATTAATATGATAAAAGCCTAATATAATAAAAAAATTAGTCAGTGTCAATAGTGTGCCACTGCTAAGTGCTAAATATAGGTTAGGCTTAGAATTAGTGTGCCGTGAGTAGGAGCGGCTCCAGGAAGGCTCTAGGGGCAATAGCGGCCCTCTCTCAAGCCCGTATTTCTAAAATATTGTATATTGTTACAAATAAAATTCCAAAAAAACATATTATAATATCAATATTTTCCTGAAAATTATGACTTAGCCCCCCTCCAACTATGTCTCTGGAGCCATCCCTGGCTGCGAGATCAAAAATGTTGGGAAACGCTGGGTTAGATTGTACAATGATGATAATCAATACACTACAATTCCTTTCTGATGTATTGTTTTATTTTTCCTATTGTCAATCAGCAAGCTGATGTGTAGCTGTCATCAAAAGATACGACTTCAGTTTTAGGTACCTATACATACTCCACATATATTGATGTTGTTTTTATATTGTATCGTTGTGAAGTTTACTCAATGACTATTTTCTTTTTTTTTTTTTGTTTAGGTAGCTACTTTATAATTTTACTGATTGATAAATATGTGATAGTATTGATAGCTTGTAGTTTCGAAAAGCTGTTGTTTATGTAAGCTATACGTGTTTGGGCGATTCACTAATATTTATAGTATAATATATTAAACAAATTATATAATGTATTATTATTTATAACATTAAATAGGTATATACTTTCGCTTAATGTTAAACATATTATGTTTCCAAATTATTCTTATTATAAACACTCGTCGTTGAGGTAAAAAAAAACGTGTTAGTACCCCCAAGTTCAAATTCAGCACCGCTTGTTTTTTTAGATCTAACTATTATTATTTTAATTAAACACTATCAGTTTTATGTTTTTAAATTATGAAATATTTATCGAAAATAAATTAAAACTACTTCGGTCATATGTCGTGATATTTATTTGATTTAAATTATTTCATATTTCTATATAAATAGACGATTTAGCATTAAGATACACAGAAATGGATGGCTTATTAGCTATTTTTTTAGCCAATTAGTCACATCAAAAAACACCATATATATTTACGCTGCGTCAGACTACAATATTACTGGTGAACCCCCATGTGTTTTATATATTAACGTTTTATTAACCAAATCCAAATTTAAATTAATATAAAGAGAATAATATATTTATTTTGTTTTTATCATTTAGGTATATATATAAAATGTGTTAAAATGTGTAAAAAATGTTCAAGATAATAATTATTATAGGTTTGTAATCAGGGCCGTGTTTAAGGGGAGGTAAGAGGATGATTTTGCCCAGGACGGCTAATTCTGAAAGGGCAGAAGGCGGCTAATTTTGTTATATTTTCAATATTTGATGAATTCATTCAGTATAATAAGGTTTTTTTTTTTATTGCCTAGCTGGAGCAACAAGTTTCTAAATACGTTTCTGTTAATAACTTGTAAGATTATAGTACAGTTTTGGCAGTTGAGGATGTGGGAAGGTTTGCCTTCCACAACTCTGTGAGACATTTACAGTTTCAGCACCCCACGTTTTAGAGGCCTAGTTACGCCAGTCACTAAAATTGTGTGTAGTACGAAATATAAAAGTGTGTTATTCAAATTAAACCTTTATACTATTATGTATAATTTTATTAGCTTCACATTTTTTCTGATAGCTGGGAAAAATTATTTGAAAAATAATTAGTTTATTCAAATACAGAGGATTCGGTGCAATTACTTTACATAATATTGAGTTACAAGATGGAATATTGCAAATCAGAAAAAAAAAATCATAATTTGTATGTGCCTGATAGTCGTTCTTTTAAATAGCTATTCTTCATGAAGCGACTATTGCGCCTATGCTCGTTGTATTTATTTAGTAACAAAACGACATGGGCAATAAGTGTTAAATAATAATAGTAATAATATTGTCTGGTCGTTAAAATTGTTTTAAGAGTATAGTGACTATACTATAATGTACTGCTATACTATTATAGTCTATAGGTACGCATTATTCGAACATAAATACATAAACATGCAACACACCTTAGCAAACGAGTTATCTGGACATAATATTATAACTAATAATACTATCGACAATACAATATTATATAACGTATAATATATGAATTTCAATAAATCATAAGTATTAAAAGTAAGTATATTTGGACGAGTTTTTTGGAAAAAAAGCGTGTGCACTCTAGGGAATAGAAATCTGGGCTATACTTTATTAGTCATTTTACTGTTTAGCAAGGACAATCTATACCACACACATAAAAAATTAAAATTTTAAAATCTTAAAATCTTCTGGTATCGCAGAATTAAATATATAAAAGTAAAATTATGATTGATTATACCTCATAATTATCATAGTATTTTTAATCGTTTTATTCAAATTTACTTATTGGTAAAAAAGTATGGATTGTTTAATTGTAATATTCAATGAACAATTAAAAAAAAAAAAATATGAATCTATACGACGTTGCACTTTTTGAGCTCGTGTAAACATCTGATAATTTATGCATAATTTATGCAAACATTATTTTTGAAAATAGAATATTTCAAAACGAATTAAATTACAATTATACAAACAGTTATATTAGATAATTATCATATTTTTATGTTTGTGCGACCAAACCCTACGCGTCGTCATTGTTTTTATATTGTAATATCTGCGATGAATTTTTTTTTCCACTAAATAATAAAAAAAATACTTAAAACGGATAAAGTCCGTTTATGCTTGCCACCGCCGCCACCAAGTTGACCTTGGTCCTGGTTCTTCTGCATCTCACGATAGAATCTAACACCAGACCACATGCACAATATTCGTATTCCTCTCTCTGACTTTGATTCTCTCTTTCTCTCTCTCTCTCTCCCCCTGCACCGCTGTCTAGAGAATCTCGTTTGCACTTCCTCGAGAATTCAATGTAAAAGCTATTGGCAGGTAGTTGTTATTATAGGCCATTATTATGCGCGTAGTTATAATTCTGATCAAAATACACACGCGTCCTTGAAGCTTTAACAAGTTTGATCGTGTTTTAGACCAGTCAAACGGGTAGTTGTCTCGGTAATTTGACTCGACTGCCCGCCCCAACCACTACCTCACCATGCCCAGCGTGTAAAACAAAAAGCGCTCGGAAGTTTATAAATCATACGGTATCTAAAATAAAAAGTAATTATTACAATATTATAAAATTTAAAAGTCTCATATCGTAATTAATATGTGCCGAACACACATTGAATTGTATACTTACTATTATACTATTATAATATACTAGCTGTCCCGTCCAGCGTTGCCTGAGCCAAATATTAAGTTAAGATTAACCTCAAGTGATTTACATGTATCTAAACCACCTAGGTAGGCAATCAACTGCATTGAATCTCGAACAATATGTGAACAGTAAATTATCAGGTAGGCAATCCACTTGCGTTGGATTGTGGACCCCATGAGTGAAATCAGAATTAGGTAGATACATGAAAAACATTGCAACGGTTGCCCATGCCAAAGATTTGTTTTTTTTTTATAAATTTATTTGTAAAAATATGTATGCCATATTTCAACTATCTAATTATAATAGTTATAAAATATGTAACCATTGACAACCCTATAAATAAACAGAGATTATACATATATATTTCATCAAAAATAGTACTTTCAGTTTTCCCAGAATTTTTAGCATATAATATGTACGTAGGATAGGATATTATATGCCAAAAACCTTAGAAGTGTAAAAACTTCTAAATGTAAAACAACTTCCAAAAGTTTCATGGCGATCGGATGAATAGTGTAGGAGTGCATAAAGAACATACAGACAAATATTCATTTATATATATATATATATATGTATTAATTTTAATCAATAGCAATCTTAAATTTGTCCTTAAAAAAATGACAATGTATATTCAACTCTCATATGATATAATTTACTATTTCGAGTCCGTAAATGCGATGATTTGATGCATGCGTTTACCACATCTGCCCGATTAACCAATGAAAATTATATTTTATACATGAAATAAAATACTGATTTCTATAATTTATTTCTATTATTACTATTACAATTTACAGATTATATTAGTAATTTTTGTTTATTAATGGTTGCCATTGGTTAAAACTTACAGATTATAAGAATTTCATTTATAAAATAAGTTGTAACTAATGGCAACCATTTATAAATAAATATTTCCATCGTAAATCTCAAAATCTTTGTGTGAGAACGTCTTTAAAATGCAAATTTTGGTTCAAAAAATAGCCTATGACGACCTACCAAATATACACAAAAAAATTCTTGAAAATCGGTTAAACCGTTTCGGAGGAATTCAATAACAAACACCGTGACTGGAGAATTTTATATATAAGATATTATACTAAACCGTACACCAGGAAACACTGCAGGGCCGTCCATAATAATATCATCATATATACGCACTGGTATACCGATATAATTCATTTACAGGAACATTTTTACTGTAGATATCTGTTGCAATTAATATATTTTATCGATGACACCAACGGTCGCGGTTCCAATGTCAACTAGTTAACAATTCGATTGATGACATTGAAAATGTGCTATAAATTATCAACACTAATAATGTATTTATATATATAGGTACGATTATTGCGATAATTTTAGTATAAATTCCGTTATAGTTTTGAGTATTATCTCTACTATACATATAAACGATGTGAACTCATTGACGATGATCGTGACCGATTAAAGTTTCAAAAATATACACAATATGTACCTACTTACGTATTGCGATGTTGGACAAAAAGCTCGGACGTAAATTTAACGGAAAGTTAATACATCAGGTGTGTTGTTGAATAATAATAAACACGTAGGTCAATGTCATTAATTAAAAAACTATTAATAGCGAATGAAAATATATCAACGCATTTTAATGAACATTTTTAAGAACAGCTAGTATAATTTTTAAAAAAATATAATATTTTTCTCAATCGCCTATAAAATGTTCATAATATTAATCTAATAATTTATAGGAAAAAAGAAATGAAAAAAATATATAATCCACAAAACATATTAATATACATCACAGTCGTAAAATCATTTTTGTAAAATTTGATAAGACCGACTTATAAGGTGTTCAACTTAGCTAAGGAATTTATTATCAGTATTATTATTATATAATAGGTATTTAATTTTTATTATACAACTATTAAGTAGGTATAAAAAAAATAAGGAAAACAAGTTGTTGGTATTTGGGAATTTATAATAACATAAAATTTTAAAAAGTACCTACTGTACTTTCGTACTGAATTTTTGATTGAATTAAAAAATTAAACATAATATATTATGTAAGACATAAGTAAGTATAGTACATAAAATCGAAAACCTTGATGTAGGTTTAAATTTAAACAGAGAAAGGAAATGTATTATACAACATCAGTTCATTCCAATACCAGAGATCAAAATTCAAATTGTTTAATAAAAATCAATGAAAAAATATAAAACTAAATTAATTTTAGTTGTTTAAATGTATAGAATTAGTAAATTTTAATTTATTTCGAGATTGTATAGTTATTTGTGCTATATAAATAAGATAAAAAATAGAGATTTTCTATAAAAAATTAATACTTTTTCATCATTTCAAATTATACAATAGGTAGTTCCATTTCTTAACATAAATTCAAATTATTAATGCATTCTTACGTCGAATTTAAATTTGAATAGTATTGAATAAATAATAATAAAATTAAAGTTTAAAATTATAACGATACTACTAATGTTACCTCTATCCTAAGTATATCGTATTATGTATTTATATTGCTGGATTTATAAGTAATTATTTTTTTTTATTGGTAAAACAGTAATAGGTACATTGAAATAATTTTTGCCAAAAACATCGCATATTTTAGTCGCACATTATATACCTATCTTATATTGTTATTATTAACTTACAAGTAAATACTACGTTTCTTATTGAACGGTAGTCATTGGTTTTATAAGTAAATAGCTCAAAATTAAACTAAATATATTGAAAATTGTATTGTGAAAAAATAGTTTTGATAAATTTTTATTATTATAAGTACAAGTTATGAGAAACTTTGTGTTTGATTTCCAAACTTTTCGACGAAAAAGTTTTTTTATTAATATAGAAAATCAAAAATTTCAAATGTTTAAAATTAGCTTAAAATAGGTCTTATATATAATTTTTTAATATTTAATACGATTTTATTGTGCATAGAATATATTCATTTAAATAATTGTGTAACGTACTAACATTTCATGTTTTTACGACTTATATTTTTTGAATAACAAACAAATATCATTAATCGTTTAAGGAAAAATTTTTATTTTAACTTTTAATAACTATCCACTTTCGTCATAATTTAAATTTCAAACGCTCATAAAATATTGATGTTACTTTATGCTAAACTTAAAGATCTTGAGCGGAGCGATGAATGTATTGATTTTACAAATATGCGTTTTTTTGAATAACAAAAAAAAAAAAAAAAAATAAAAATAAAAATAAGAAAAATCGTGGATTTTTATGTAAAACTAGTTTTTGACAAAATTGATTTAGTTTTTTTGGTGTTACTCAAAATTTAATAGCCGTAGACACATTAAATGTCCACTAAATCTTTATGTAATAATTTTTCATACTTACATTTTCACAATATTATTATGATATTTTTAAACTATTTATAGGCAAGAGAATTTTCAATTTTTTTTAAATTATTAACGATGAGTAATGTTTTATTCAGTTAGAAAACTTAAAAATGTAATACAATATTTCTCATAAGTTATTATTAGTGTATTTAAAAAAAATTTTTGAGCGTAAATTCACAATAATTTTAAATACAGATTTAAAGTTAAAATATTGACAAAATTACTAAAATTTGATAACTATTTTGAGTTCAATATTCATAAAAATTTGAAAATTAGAAATGTATTACAATATTTCTCATAAGTTTATCAACATTCAATAAAAAAAAAAAAGTATACCGGATATTCAAATTAATTTTTTATGAGGATTTGAAATTAAATTTTTTTGACATGCATATTCACACATAAACTAACCGTTTGTCATCGAACAATTTTCTCATTTTGTTATAATTTAAAAACAAATAACTGTAGATACTTGAAATTTCCATCGAACTATCATACCATCATTTTCATAAAATATTTTGACTCTTTTTGAGCTAATTATAGGCAAAAGAAATTTTCAATTTTCAAAATTTATGAGGTTCCTTTATAAATTGTTATAATAGCAGTTTAATAATATTAAAGATACATAGATACGATATTTTTTTGAGCATTTAAAGTTCAAATTTTGACAAGATTCATCAAAATCACGAAAGTTTGGAAATTATTTTGTAGTTAAAAAATTATAAAATGTTTTATATTCATTGCTAAGGATTAACAATTTAAAAGAAGGTTTCTTATGAAAATTTCATACTGACCTACCAAACCAAAAAATCTAAAAAAATATTTAAGCACAGTTTTTTTAAAGATATTTTTATAAAAATTTGAACGAAATTAGTTTGTTGAAACAAAGAATAACAATTTGACTTATTTTGTAATAATTAAAAAAAAAATTACTCATGGCTACTTGAAAAATATATTTTTATATTTTGTACACACAATGACGTTTTCAAATGAAATTTATACAGCAAAAAAAAATTAAATCCCTGTATTAATTACTACTTACTAATGCCTATTAGTAGAATAAATTACTTTAATTGCATAAATATCATAAAATATAGGTATCTACAGTAATAAAAGACTGCCTTTGCTCAGAATCGTTTTTCTTAAAGGTACAATGATTTTATATCATTGAATTCAAATTTCACACATCTATACAGTGACTCCTTTAGACACCTACTGGCTACTGCATAGCAGAATGGTACCCACTTGCCCACCTTAAAAAAAAAAAAAGTAAGAACTATGTCTTAATTTTTTTTTTTTGTCTGATTTATAAAAATGAATCATTTTGTGATATTTTAACAATAAAATAATTTGCAAATGTTTATGATTTGGACGAATTACAACAAAATGTAATCTTCAAAATCGCATAAAGAAAATGTAATTTTTTAGATTTTTTAGTTGCTGTAAAAATAACATATTGTAATAAACCTTGCATTACATTTTCAAGCATTTTGATAGAAAAAACTAAAATAGTTCAACAAAAATCAACATATTTTAAAAATTATATCATGTCTATAAAATGTAAACATAAATTAGTGGTGCACGGATAAATATTCATTTTTGAAAAGCCTTGTAAATATTTTTCTATAATATTGTTCTTAGGCTTCCACGATTATTTTGAAGTACTGTGAATTTTTTCATAGTAACCCCCCTCCCCCCTCAAAAAAAAGTGCAAATGAGATTCTATTCAAAAATCATCCTCAATATTGAATGTTATAAATAGTATCATAGAAAAAAAAATTATTGTAAACCTTATAATATACGTTCTACACCACGCTTAAAAACATTGTAAAATCATTAATAATTCTTTTTTTCTCTGAAATAACATTTTTTAAAAGAACAGATTTAATCTTTTTATTATCTCTTTTATTTAATTCAGCAAATGTATAAAGCTGATGTCGTAATCCGATAACTACAATTACAATAATAATATAATAATTACCTACTTTCTAAAATATTACGACATTTTGAAAGCTTATTAACCTACTCATAATGCCTAGTTAATGACTAAAACAGAATTCATGCATATAAATGATTTTATTATTTAGAAACATATTAATGGAGAATTGAAGAAATAGTCTAGTGCAGAATTGTGTATCGAAAATATTAAGCGTTAGCAGTTTAAATTAACGGTCTATCGTGTACTTTCTTAAAATGAAGACTATGTGGATCAAAAATCTAACTGTACTCGAAACAAGTTCCATTAAAATTATTAATAATTCAATTGAGTGTAAGTAAAATATAATAATACTAGCATTTATATTAGAGGTTTGGTGTTTTTGAATAATAAATATGTTTTCATAAATAGTTTGAATAAGTACCAAATAATTAACTTATACCCACAGTATGCCTATTTAAAGTTAATACATATTTTGGGGGTTTTTTTTTATAGGTTTACGACAGATAAATGGTAAATCCACAAAGATGGGTAATTTATGATTTAACGTAACAGCGTTATTTATCATTAAGACGGAGGAAAAAACAATTGTACCTATAGCGCAGTAACTGAAACCAGTTCCAGGGAGGTCAACATGAACAGCCATGTAAGTATAAAAGATATCCCAACACAGGGCTGCGGCATCACACTTTCGGCGGTTTCAGTTTCAGAAGTAACTTCGGGAATTAAGATTTTCCTAAGTTTTTCAAAACTTATTAATAATCCAAAACATAATTTGCACTCTTACGATCCGATATCGATTTCGTTTGGAATTTTTTATTTTACAATCTAAATATTTCCAATTTAAAAATGGCAAAATCGTTGCTGATCGTTTCTGCTTTATTTTTGGCCGTTGTTGCTTCTGTAACCGCTGCACCTACACCGAAAAAACGTAAGTACTTACATGTTGTCAATTGTCAAATATTTAAATGTTTGTATCAATATCGTATCCAAGACGTGTAGTCTCATTTCACGTGTTATTATGCAGAATATGAATGTGTTTTAATCAACATTAATAGTCTTTTGTACACAAATGACAGCGAATAAACTTTTAAATTTAATACTTCACGAAAATTTGTATTATTCATTTTTAGGATCAAAACTTTGTTCCGTAAATAATATTTTATACATTCTTACTATTTTGAAATAACTTTTGATGAAGGTTTAAGATTTATATTTTACACCGAGAAATGCTTTATGACACTGCATTAACTGTATAGTTTCATCCTGTAAAATATTGTTGTTTATTAAACGTTAAATTGTTTGAATACGGTTTTAAATATTTAATAATTTACACTATATTATTAATTAATAATTAATATTTTTGACTTTCAACGTCATCCATTATATTATATAGCATTGGGTGTTGTGATTTAAATATTAATAGTTTGTGTAAATAATAATGAGTTTCACCGAAAACCATCATTAGTGGATACCCATGATTAAACTATTATTGATTATATGTGCATATATAGTACATTTGTGTCTATGTTGGTGGGAATTAAGAAAATCAATTCACACGACCAGTCTTAATTATTACCTTTGGCACTACTCCAATTAATAGTGACTTATCCCAAAAGGTTTAAAACATAAACATGATGACATATGGTCAAGGTTGAAACAGTTTAGGTATTTTGTGCAAATTTCATGAAATAACAATCTTAGACTTGATAAAAGAGACATTTATCTTTTTTTATTTTTATAGACGTAATTAGTTTTAAAAAAAAAAAAAGTGTCGATATAGTAAATATTGTACACATTATTAGACAACATATCTAATAAAAATTAAAAAAATAGCTAATATCAATAAGGTTCACTTTAAATCGACTTGTTATCAAATACGTAATATGCGCATAGAAAATATATCTACCATACAAAACCTAAAATGATTACAATTGTTTTTATAATTTCGTTATAATTATTTTTTATAGAAATATCTTTCAATTTATGCAAGAAAAATGATCCAAACCTTGACAAATGTTTGAGGACCTCCATCCAATCAGTCATTCCGGATTTGGCCGAAGGATACCCAAAACTGAGGATTCCGGCCATCGAACCGTTCGAGTTGCCGTCTTTGGAAATCGACCAAGGAAAAAGCTCCAGCAAATCAGTCAGCATTGACCTGAAGCTAAAAGACGTCAAGATCATGGGTTTGACCAGCACAACGATCGATTCCTTGAAAATCGATGTTGACAACTACAAACTGAACGGCAAGATTGGTTTTACAAAGCCACTCGAGATCACTGGACAATACTCGGTCAACGGCAAGGTGCTCGTTTTGCCGATCACCGGTAATGGACCATGTACCATTGTCTTGCGTAAGTTTTAAACTTATTATTATAATATAAGGTTACTTTTTTTTTGAAAATTTGTTTATGTATCTGATTTAATTAATTGTAATGTTTTGTACAGACGATCCCGTGTTGGAATTGAAAGAAGTTTCCGGAACTCCAAGCCAGAAGAACGGTAAGACCTTTGTTCAAATCAAGAAATTCGAACTTAGGTTGGTGAGTGTCAAGAAACTGAACGTCAAGTTGGAAAACCTTTTCAATGGAAACAAACAATTAGGTAAGTTTGTTATACTCGAAAAAGAGTATTTTGTGGCACACCTCAATATTGTTAATTATTGAAGTGTACATTATATAAAGTATTTTTTTATTTCTTGAATTTACTAACTTTGTTGTTATTGGTTGTTTATTAGGTGAAAGCATGAACTCCATCCTGAACGAAAACTGGGAGGTTCTTCTAGAAGAATTGAAACCAGCTTTCGAAGAAGCAGTTGGAGCTATCGCTCAAGACATTGTTAATAAAGCATTGCAAAAGACCGCGTACTCAGACATATTTCTTGCGTAGTGCGTTGGACTGTTGTATTTGTTAAAGTTTCCTAATTAAAAATGTTATTTTTTTTAATTTAATACTCGACACAGTTAGGGTGCGCTAGAGTAGCTCGACAAAAATGTTTAAAGTGATCGACGCTAACGAGATGCTCACATATAGCGCCCGCTTTCTGCGAACTTGTTATTATTTTTTATAAAAAAACTATTATTAGCTTGTCTCAATACCAAATTAATGACTTGCAAATTATTTATTTGAAAAACCTAGTGTTTTTATTAAGTTATTGAATGTTATTTATATGAAAAATATAAATTAAATTATTAAATTATTATCTATATAAATAATTATTGAGTTGAATTATTTATTTCCTGTGTATATATTTCCGTTCTAAAACCACCTCTCTAATAGCACTACGCTTTACTTCATATCCAATGTTAAGGTTATCACTTATCACAGTATAAAACCTTTCAACTTTTTATTATTAATTTATTTTATTGGATATCTATATGAAAATATGATATTATAAAATTGACCACTATAAAAATTAATCTAATTAATATTTATATAATATATATATTATAATCATATATAAACATTTCATCTTCATTTTTTTGGATATAAATAATAAACACTATAATTATCATTATATTTATGATGTTAAACTGAACGTTTTGTATTGCTGTGTGTGACGTTGATGGTAATTTGATTAAGACTATCAAATAGGGGTACTATAGAGTATATTACAGTAGTTGAAACAATAAACTCATATCAATAATTAACCTAATATTTTATATAGTTGTTACTTGTTACTTGGTATTTACATAATAATTGTATAAATCAGCCACCAAAATTCAAATGGCTGTAATCAATTTGCACAAAAATTGACCTGAAATATTTTGCATGTATAATTTGCACCAATATTTTTGAAATGTGTTTGTAATTTGCACCGAAATAGAAATATGTAATCTGCACCATCTCAGGTCGTTAAAAATATGAATTATAATTTGCGCCAAAATTTAAATTTATTAATCTTTCGACAGTATCTAGGTACACGTTTTGAATGAAAAAATATAATGTTATGAAAAAAAAAAATAATAAAATAATACGAGTAGAATATTTTTTTTAGATACTTTTACGGTACGCCAATATTGACTTTAAAGCTACCTAATAAACAATAATATATTATAATTATTAATTATATAGTAAATGAATTATTTTTATTAAAAATTAAAAAATGTAATTCTTTATAATAATGTGATTACGACGAATCGGATGTCAAATTTTATTATAATAATTACCTGATAAGGCATCGGTAAGTTAGAAATCTCAAAAAATAATCACTGCATTTGAATCCGTAATCTCGATATCGACGAGCGTGTCGCCAAAATAATCGAATACTTGATAGTAGAATTATACATAAATTATACATTGATAATATTTATTTTGGTGCAAATTACAATATGTTCATAAAATACAAAGATATACGCATGAACCCGGAAGAACTACAACATACCAGAACACGCATTCACGACTTACTAAATATTGCCAAGTGATATTAATTATAAAAAATATAATAATTTTTACAAATTAGTTTAATTTAATTTAATGTGTATATAATTTAAAAAAATGTGTAAGATAAGTTAAAAAAAAATACACAAGTAAATGGTTCAGTTAAGTATTGATAGTTTAGCAATAATAATAAAAATAATTAAGTATAAATCAAAGCCAGGGCTTGCATTTGAAATCAAAATTTCGTTTTATGTTATTTACAATCTAAACGTTATACAATTTTTGAGTTAATCATTTATTGTTGAAAATAATATCTAATGCGGGGAATGGCCGGATACGGAATATAATAAATTCTTGAATTTTTATTTTGATGATTGTTGATCCAATCTGATTGATAATAAGTTTACAATAAAGAAAATTCAATGAGTAGTTTAAGGGATATATTTTAAAAGACAAATTTGATGCGCACTAATAAGGTTTAGGTCTGAAACAGATATTGGCTGCTTGTTATATTTATTGATATTAAATATTGATTTGATTGGACATTTTTTAATATGCATAGACTATAAGAAAGTACTTGTAATTAAAAACAGTTTTATTGTGCTTATATTTATTATCGGCATTGATAATAATTATACACCACTGTGGTCCGAGATTATAACATCGCGCATAACATTTTCAGTGTACTGGTGAATTTTGAATTGTTGTTACTTGTTGCAATGAACGAGCAAAAAATATCAAACCTCGTTGGTGTTGTGGGTGTAAACCTGTAAAGAGCAGTTTTCGTGCTGATAGATTTACATGGTTAAATGTACAATTGCCGAAGACAAGGGTCAAGGACACAGTTTCATTTTATTTTGAAAATTCGTCAAACCTAAGGCAGGCTTGTGAATTTATCATTCAAGGGTCAGTTAACAATATAATAAGTATAACATCCCCAAACATAAAGTCTAATGATTAAAACCCGGATTTTTATACAAAAATTATTGTCA